>JBBPDJ010036724.1:0-14520 GCA_037974625.1 Cucumis cinereus | reverse complement strand
CAAGGTAAGGACGAGATTCACTGGCTTCACGCCGTCTCCTAGGCTAGGGTTAGAGGGTCTGGGAGAGGGTGTGACAATAACAGCTTGGGTAGTTGATGTGCGTTATGAAATACACAGTATTTTAGATATTAAATTATTGGTAATAGAAAAATTTTGCAAGAACTCGTATATTTGCCCATTTGTATGTCATTATGGTTGGAAATCTCGTACATAGTATCACTTATGGTCAACGTTTGATTTAGAATTTAGCTGTAACAATTTGGATAGACAATGCGTAAAATACACTGTATTTCCATAACCGTAACCAAAGTGAAAATATTAGACTAAATTATAAATAAAATACACTGTATTTCCATTAATAAGGTTTAAAAATTCCTTCAATCGTCCACATTAAAGAAAGAGTAAGACATAGTCAGAATCATTATTAGAGTTTCTCATACTAGATCGTTAAAGTGTTACACTACATAAATTATTTGTATCAAATTGATTGCATTCGATCAAGTCGAAATACACTAGAGTTTTCCTGTCTAATATCTATAAAGACTGTGTATTCTCCTAAATTGTCAAAACACGTTAAAATAAACGTAACTACAGATTCACGCTTGATGAGAATGTATCAATAACAAAGATTCCAAGAATAATTAGTTCACATGTGGTTTGGTTAATAAAAAAACAACCATTCAAACACATGTTAATAAAAACACTAGGTCAATAACAAAACAGTAGGTTCAGTAATAATCAAATTCCTAATAACTAAGAATGATCATTTCACAGGTTTATAGTTTGAAGAGTTATGCAGGGGTCTCATGCTTGGCTTAAATGCAGGTTGAATGATGGCATGTGTGACGGAGAATTTTCATCTTGTTTGAATTCTGGAGGTGTCTTGCCTCCTGCGGCATGTATCCAGATTCCCTCAGTTGAACTTTCACCTCCAGTAGCCTTCTCTACTTTGGATTTTGTCCCCTTTTGCTGTCGTTTGCCTTCATCTTTATCTTCAATTATCTTCAAGAGTTCTCATTTGCTAGTGTTCAGCTACATATATTTCATAAGGTCAAAATGATTTTTTGCATAGTTTTTTCTAATTAAAAGTTATTGATTAACAGACTATTTAGCCTTACATGTTTTAGGATTACTCTTGTTGCGGGGTTATTCTCATCGATGTTTGACGATTTGTCTTCTTTCACTATTTTCTCCATATGTAAGTGATAAGTAAGAAAAAAGTTAGTTTCTGTAATGCATACAATACAAGGTTCTCCATTATATTTATTTCAGAAATACTACCTTAGTTGGTTTCTTTTTTTTTTACTTATTGGTGGTAATGATGGTTGAACTCGTCTAAGGATATCAGCCGTTGAATTTAACAGAGATTATTCTATACCAAACAACACAAGTTGTAGTAAATATTTTATTGGATCAATTACATAACAGTGTAATACATTCTTTGATGTCAATGTTTAGCCTTTTATTTGCTTGTTTTGTTCTAGACTTTTGTCGCTCCGTGTAGATTTCTTGTTCATCAATTGAACAAATGACTCGGTTTATCTCTTCGTCCGCATCTTGTGTATCATATTATATGATTATTCACCTGTTTTAGTAAATAAATAAAAGTTTGGAAACTAGTTTAAGGTATGTTGGTGATACAGTACCGTGCATGTTGGTCTCTTGTTTTGTCCGATGGACGATTTCAGATCTTTGTTGGATGTATTGGTTGACTTTTTTTTCTTGATTTTGCTTGGCAGATTTTGTACTTGGATTATCGATTCCATCATCATCATTGTCTTCATTTCTTCTGCTGGACATTTCGTTCAAATCTGAATCTAAATCAAGATCTTGTTCTTCCCTTTTTTTCCTCTTGTTCTTTTTCTAATTTGTCCAGTTCTTCCTAAACTCGTTTGGTCCCTGGTTCAAAGATAGAGTCAATTGTTGGCTTTTGATAAATGTCAAATATAGTGTAATATAAGTATACATACCATGAAGACATTGCTAGTGGATGGTTTGTCGGTTCCAAGATTTTGATCTTCAATAAGGCCAACTAATTTGTGAACAGTTTTCTAAAGATCCATTATTTTTTTGTTCATTGTGTCCTGAACATTTTGTAGGGACACGACCATCTCATTCATTTTCTGACTCAACATTTCTTCAGATTTTTGTATCCTTGATACAATATGTTTTATTGCTTCTGAATCTAATCCAGATGCTGGTCCTTTATTGACTGAGAGATTAACAACTCTCTTTGTTGGTCTACTTTTTTTAATCATCTTCTATCTCTTTGACGATTTTCTTTTCTTCTTCAACGAAAGGAGCATAATACGACATTTTCATTTTTTCTTCTATTGCTATCAATAGGCATATTTCAAGCTGTTCAATGAAAAAAATGCATATTTTATGTTACTACAGTAGTATTTAAGGAAAAAATAGGGTAATTTTCATACCGTGGGTGAATCAAAGACCTTTTATTTTAGGTCCTTCCATTTTGGCTATGTGTCTGCGGCCCAATTGACTATTCTTTGTACCTTTGTTCAAATCCTCCTTGCAAAAAGGTTCGGTGATTTGTTCAACGTTGGTATTATTTCATATGCCCAAGCCAATATTGGGAAGATAAATCCTCTCGTTGAAATTCTCGTTTGACCTTTGCTTGTGACAGCTCTATTCATAAACCCTTTAAGAAGATCAAATGCTACCCCCCAGGGTAGCTATCAAAAAATGTTTCATCATCCACCATTAAGATATGCTCCCACTCAATCTACAGGTTTTCTTTTTTTGGAATTAAAAAACTTTTTAAGAAATATAATTTGGCCATTTTTAAACGGTCACTATCAGTTCCAGCTTTACTGAAATTGAACATTAGATTCAGGTATTGCCTTGTGACTGACTTCAAGTCCTCAAAATACATATTTTTCAAATGTTCTTTTCCCTTAAGGTCATCTTTCTTTATTTTTGGGACTTCCTGACAGTTTAACCCTGTTATTAATGAATATTCTCTCAGTCCAAACTTTAACACTCTTTCCCCTATTAAGAAGTTCAATTACTTGTCAGACTTTGGTTTGCACATTCGTTGGATTAGGTGTAGTAGTAATCGGAATGGTTGGTTAGTAATTGAGAAGTCTAAGAAATGACCAAAACCCCATTCTCTAAACCTAGCTGTCAAGGCTTCCCCTAAATTTTCCTTCACTTTCTCTATAACAGTCCTCTTGGTTTAGAGATTTATTTTAAGCGGTTCATTCCTCCTAGCCGAGCACATTAGATATACAGAGTCCTAAAACAAATACAATATATTTTAGTCAAAACTATTTCACCTATGAATACTGATTAACAACGAACAGCTTAAGAAGTAGGCTTCCAAGAGTTCAAAACAACTAGACCAATAATGCGATATTTCAAGACTGCACTATGAAATAAAAAAAGTAAAGCGGACATGATTATTCGTCAATTAAAACAAAACGCATGATACTTTCATTCAGTAAAAAATAGATACACACATTCAACCAGAAGAATACAGTGTAATCAAATAACCTATAATATGAAGTATATCTAAGTCTTTTCATATGTGAGTGCATCTAAAACATTAGTGTTCCAAGAGTAGAAGATTTAATATTGAACTATCTGATACACGGTACATTCACTAATGGAAGACCCATGCAACTTTCATTTTTAAAAACACACATTTCAATTGGTAAAATACAGTGTATTTAAAGAAGACGTTATATCAAGAATACCTCAGTCTTTTCATCTGTCATAGGGGCCTTCCCCTTTCTTCCAAACGTCTTAGCACTGGTGTCCTTTGGTAAGTCTCTTTTTACCTAAACAACCATTATAATCAGTATTAAAATAAGAGATACGGGATATTTTAGTTAGTAGTTTTAAAATTATGTTTTACAACGTACAGATGTACCTTTTTCCCCTTCTTTTTAGCTGCTTGTCTTTTAGTATCATTCGAAGAGTCTTTATCTATCTCTGTACTCTCCTATTTATTATGTGATGTATTGTCTTTAGGTTGTTTTACTACTTCTTCGTATATTTTTTCTTGCTTTGTTGTATAATTTTCTGAATGTGTTGAATCCTATAAATTGACATCAAATGTGGGATAAACATTTTTATGAGTACAATAAAATACAATGTAATTTAGGGGTAATTTATATCTATGACTTATGGGGTAAACAGTCTTATGAGTACAATCAAATACAATGTAATTTATACGCATTTAATACTTTAGACTTTTTATTTGATGTTTCTTCTTCTATTTATGACAGATTTTGTTCTCGTAGTTCGGTGCACTTTATTTTTTTTTTCAAAGCATGTATATCCTCAATTAGTTATCAACGATGTTATATGGTTGAAAGTATTTGCAAAGAGATTTGGATTACCATCCTTTTGATTCTTAGCTTTTTGGGTATTGTTGTGTCTATTGGTTGTTGTTCCTCTTGTTTTCATTGGGTTACGTTTATTTGTTTGGCTTCCTGTCATTCCGTACTCTTTGTCCTGTGATGTATACAGTTCATATTATCATGGTTATAAACATCAAGATGTGCATGTAAGTCAATTGGTTCTATTGCTGCAATTAGACATACCTCGTCGTCGATGGTCAAGTCTATTGGTTCTTTTGTTGAACTTCTTCTTGCCCCAATTTTTCCAGCAAACTTTAATCTTTCACTTGACCGTACTTCTTTTATATTCTTATGCATAACCTTAATTCTTATTTAAATTAATAGCGGAAAAAAAGAAAAAAAATATTGATGGCCACAAGATTTGTTTATGTAACTAATTCCTAAAATCCAGCAGCGGTTATCAAGATATAAGATTTGTTTTTTAATTTAAAAATATATATTCTATTTTTTCAAATATAAATTTCAAATGTTTATATAATAAACACGGAAATAAATTTACAACTACATTTCATCTCCTTCAAACATCAACATGCAGACTGATTTTCAGAAAGGAAATTTCTATGGAGGTTTTGAGTTTAGTACCATTGTTGGTGTTGTCGTAATTTACTCAAGTTTTTCTGAAGATGCGCTGTTGTGTTGCAGATTTTTTTCTATTCGGTTTTAAGAAGGCTGTCTAGTTTCAAGGAATGTGCGATGTTGTTTGGCTTTCGAGGAGGAAGAAGAAGTCGATGAAGAAAGTGAGATTGTTGATTTTCTGGGAGGAGAACGAGATTGTTTGGCTTGTCGAAGAGAAACAAGATGCTCAAGTGAGCGTATTTCCTTTGCTTCCTCTGGAAGATGACAAGACACTATTTGAATTTCTTTTTTCATAATTAATTAGTGTTTCAATGAAATGTTTAGGGTTTGATTACTTGGACAGTATGTGATTAGATTGTGTGTCGGTTTGGGGAGTGTGAAACAATGATGGTGTATTTTAAATTTTGTGGGATTGTATATTTTAAAGGTAATGGTTATTGATAGTAGGGGTAGTTTTGACAATTTTATTTGTTTTATTTATTTTATTTACACGTTTTTGTCATTTTTCCAATTTTAATTTTTGTTTGCCATTTGGCCAAACAAAACCTTTAAATTTGCTATTTATCTGGTCAGCCCATTTTATTTGGGTTAAAGTTCAATGAAGCCCAAAAATAGGCTTAATTTAGCCAATGGGCCCAAATCTATATAATTGGACCCGAGAGTCAGATATATGGACCAACCAAGTCCAAGCCCACAAAGTCTACATGAGAACTCTATAAATAGAGGGGTTCTATTCTTTTGTAGGGTGAGAAAACTTTTACTCTAGAAAGCCTAAAGAGAATTCTCCCAACTATTGGGTTTTATGTCCTAAAACTCTAGATAAGAAATGTAAACCGTTGACCGTTATTAATAAACATTTATTATTTCAATTTTAATGAATAGTTATTGATTATTTTTGTCTATTTAACTCAAATCGAATAAACTAACATCCTAAGTTGTTTTATGAGTCTTGAATAGTATGTGGAGACATACAAGAATTAATGTTCGAGATACAGCTTAAAAGGTCTATAGTATAAGGATAAGGTTGGGTATCTTATCTTGGTAACACTATGGATACAACCCACTTTGTATTTGATGCAAACACAATGATCTAATGTGTTTGTGTAGGTGACACGCACGTGCGAGTATCCTATGCAATAAGTTTGCATAAGACTGGACCACGAATTATGGATGAGAGTGGCTCGTTGCCAACTCAATAAGCCTACCATTTTGGGGACAAGACTGAGTGGGAAGCTGAAAACATAATCACAGGAGATGGAATTCACTCCTTCCCGACTTTAGGGTAAGTATATGAGTGTTTCCTTAATTGGTGTCTCCGGGACTTGAACAAATGGCCTACCCTCTCTATGGCACGAGAGATTTTTGCTTATTAGTTGGACCATAAGCAGGTTGTTCATTGGAGGAGCATTGTTATTTAAGGACCAAGAAGTAACTCAGGAGTAAAACGGTAATTTGACCCAACTGGAGTTACGAACAATTGTGAAGGACTAACTTGCTGTTATTGGTCTACATCCGTGGACACATAAATATATCTATAGTGAGAAGAGTTCAGCTGTGAGTCTTTAGTGAAGTGTACACACAGTTAACGAATATTGATTAATGCGGTTAAAGAGATTAGCCAATTAATCTCATATCGTTGAAGCTTCTGATCTGTAGATCCATGAGGTTCCCTTCCTAGCTCGTAAAGGGTGATGAGGGTAATATATCTTGCATATAATTTGAAATGTTCAAATTGACTAAGGGAATTAATATAATGTATGGTGATACATTATAATATAAAGTGTATATTTTAATTAAACTTTATAATATAAATATTAATTTTGGATGTGATTCAAAATTAATTAATGTGAGAATAAAATATTTGAATGAGTTTAAATATTGATTTAATATGAATTAAATTCATATTAAAACTATAAATTAAACTTAATGTGTATATTGTACATATTAAAACTATAGGTTATGAAAGGATTTAATATTTAAATAGGATTCAAATATGGATTAAACTAAATATATGATATTTAATTAGAAATTAATTAATTAGAGAATTAATTAATAGTTTAGTTTAATTCGATTTAATTAAATTAATTAAATTAAAACTATAGGTTATGTGAGAGATATTCTTTTAAATATGATTTAAATGAACTATTGATTAAATATGATTTAATTAATTAATTAATTAATTTTATTTTTATTTTTATTTAATTAAAATTAAATTAAATAACTCTCTTACGAGAGTTATTTTTTGGGAAACCTGGAATGCTCCCACATTCTTCCAATATTATCTCTAACTTCTCCTTCTTCATCCTGAAGAACGGGAAGGACACTACGATTGAAAAAGTTACACTACATCTGAATTGCAGAAGGTCTACAGAGAAAAAAAAAACTCTCTCAATTGTTTTTTCGAAAATTCCCAAAGTAAATCCTTGTTGGTTCCTAAAATCCTTCAACATCCATTATTCATAGAATATGAGAGGTTTCTCGTGGTGGTGACAACAATTTGAAGTTTTTGTAGAATTTAAAGACTGCAACGAGGGTAAGGTTTTTTTCCTCTCTGTAATTTTGTTTATAAAAAGCATGCTTAGTTGTAGATTTTTTTTCCAATGTATTAGTATTTTAATTTTTTTCAAAATTTAAATTGTGAATGGTCCTGTAAGTCTTCCGCTGCAAAAGGTTCTTATCCCTTCAATTGGTATAAGAGCCATCTCAATTTTAATTGAGAATTTTAAAATTTGCATTGGTTTTAGGGTGGGTATTGTATTTTGAATGTTAATTTTGCAATTGAATGTTTACTGTAATTTTTTGCCATAGATTTACAATTTTTGATATTATCAAATGAAAGGTCCCTTTATAAATATTGTAAATTTTATTCCATCTTTGGATTCGTGATATTGTTCTGAGAAATTCGATACCAAATTCGCCCAAATCGAACCACCAGAAATCAAGTTACAGTCATTTTCCCCTACTGTACAAGGAAAATCCAAAAAAAAAAAACTGGTGGCTGCAAGGTTGAAGAGGGCTGGCGTCAACATGACTTCAGCGAACTAGGGCTGACGTCAGCAGAGGTCATTTGGCGCGACGATGTCTTGGGCGCGGCTGACGACGGCTCGGGATGGCTGGCGGCAACTTGGACTCAATTTTAGGCTGTTTTTTGTTTTTTAATTTTAGGCCCTCCATTCAAGTGGTTTTGGGCCAGTTTTGTCATTTTTGGATTGGTTCATGGTTTTTGGGTCCGACTTGAACCTTCTTGAAGTTTTCTGGACCGAATGATAAAATTAGCTAAATTATTGTAATTTTTTGCTTTATTTTATCCTAGGGGCCAAAATTTACCGGTTCAATTGTTGTTTAAATGCTTTATCGATGTCATTTACATAAATCCCACCATAGGTTAAGCATGTTTATGCATTTTTATATATTATAATTTTTATAATGTATGGTATTAATGCATGATTAACTTCATGATTTATTTAATGTATGTTGATATATTAAATATATGAAATTGAATATGTATGATGCATGACATTAATTAGGTAAATATAATTTGTTATATTTTATTAATGTCATGAATATGCTTGATTGTTTTTCATATATATCTATATATATATTAAATACAAAGTGTTATCTTAATTAAAATGAAAATCAATATGCATTGAGCATGTTACATCCATAGTATAATATAAGAGTTAGATTAAATATTATGATTTGCATGCAATTTTTTTTATAATTTGATATTTTTTTAAATTAAATTATAATATACATGATTATAGGGCTAATTTATTAATTTTATAAAAGTTATAAATTTTGATTATTAGAAATCGTCCTATAATAAAAGTTGCATGCAAATATAGGATCTTAGGATATTATTTTTAAATTGTTTAAAATTAAATAGACTTAAGATCACATTAATTCTAATTAGATTAGAATAAGTCTTATTTTAGTTTAATGAAACTAAATAGGACAAAAAGGATTTAGGGTTATAAGGGAACTCCACCAGTGAAGTTCTGTCTAAGGCTGGGGTATTTAAGTTGACGTTTACGGAACACCTCATACCTGGAAACTAACCTGGAACTGGCGTTGAATTAACCTTATTCCTATTAGAATAACAAGTCACTAGGTAAATTAAATGGTTTAATACACCTAGAAACTTTAGAATAAAGTTTTATTATAAGAGTTATAATATGAATAGACTTAGTTAGATTCATTTAGCCAAAATTTATCTAAGTACAACAAATCCTAAAACATTAGAACATTTTAGTGGAAAAAAATTGTATATAGGATATATCAATTTTTTCTCATACATCCCTAAGAGTTCACACGTGAGATCCTACTCGGTTTCATGTCGCCTTGGACGCGGCCTCCCTTCGGAAAATGTTTGTATGGATCAATAACAAGGTGAATAGGGAAAACGTTCATAGTAAGTGGAAAAAGGACGTGTATCAATGTATCCTACGGTCTCCTCCATTAGGTTGCACCGTGAGACTTCTATGATCCGTCTGTGTGTTGTTCTGGAGTGACCATTCTTTCGGAGGGCCTAATCATAGAAGTTAGAACACCGCAAACTCTAGAAATGGATGGATTTCTTAGGTTAATCTTCAACAGTTATATTTCCTTATGGTAGCCTGTTGAAGCGTACCTTTGGAATCTGAAAATGGAAGGGTCGCATTTACAGAATTAATTAAGTTTGTTAATGAATAATTGACCGAACAACAGTAACTAAGAGGTATAGAAATAAGAGTTATTCTGGTATTAGTAATTAGTTGAGATTGTCTCAATTTAAGAGAGGAGTAGTTGATCACTCTTCGGAGACTGTTGCTCTAAACTTCTAAAGTATCGTTGTAAAAACTAAATCATTTCTTTGATTAGAATTCTGTGATTGTATGTTTTTTGCTGAATTGATTGGATTATTTTGTGTTAATGGGTTAAAACAAAGATAACTAATACGGTTAATTGTTTGTTAATTGTTTTAGTATGTCTTCCTCTATAATTCAATTGCTCATAAACGAAAAGTTAACCGGTGAAAACTATACGACGTGGAAATCTAACTTGAATATAATTTTTGTTATTGATGATCTACGCTTCGTCTTAATGGACGAGTGTCCTCCTTCCCCTACTCGAAATGCATCCCAGACTGTCAAGGATGCATATGATCGCTAGACAAAGGCTAATGAGAAGCCTCGCATCTATATTCTTGTCAGTATGTCTAACGTACTAAACAAGAAGCACGAGTCCATGATCACTGCACGTTAGATAATGGATTTTCTATGGAAAATGTTTGGACAACCGTCTTTTCAAATCTCTCACGAGATCATTAAATACGTTGACAATGCTCGTATGACAGAGGGCCAGTCTGTTAGAGAACATGTTCTCGACATGATAGTCCACTTCAATGTGGCAGAGATAAACTGGTTGGTAATTGACGAGCAAAGTCAAGTGACTTTTATCATGAAATCTCTTCCGAAGAGCTTTCTTCAATTCTACAGTAATGCCGTAATGAACAAGATAGAGTACAACCTGACTTTCCTCCTTAACGAACTGCAAACATTTCAGTCTCTTATGAAAAATAAGGGACAAAAGGAAGGACAGGCAAAATGTTGTCCATTCCAAGAGGTTTCAGAAGGGTTCATCCTCTGGAACCAAGTCAGCACCTTTAACTTCTGGGACCAAGAAAATCCATAAGAAGAAAGGAGGAAAGGGGAAAGGTCCTACTGTTGTCAAGGGCAAGGGGAAGGCTAAAGTAGCTCTTAAGGAAAAATGCTTCCACTGCAATGTAGATGGTCATTGGCAGAGGAATTGTTCCAAATACCTTGCTGAGAAAAAGAAGGAAAAGGAAGGTAAATATGATTTACTAGTTTTAGAAACTTGTTTAGTGGAAAATGACCAAAATGTCTGGATACTAGATTCAGGAGCCACTAATCATGTTTGTTCTTTTTTACAGGTAACTAGTTCCTTCCAGCAGCTCGAGGAGAAAGAAATGATACTCAAGGATGGAACAGAAGATGTCATTTTAGCTCGTGCAGTGAAAGACGCGAAATTGTTTTTTAGAAGTAGATACTTGTTTTTAGAAAACTTGATATATTAGGTAAAAGGGTAAAAGGGTAAAAGGGTATACCTAATGGAACATAAGTCCGAAGCTCTTGAAAAGTTCAAGGAGTATAAGGCTGAAGTTGAAAATATATTAGGTAAAAGGGTAAAAATACTTTGATCTGATCGAGGTGGAGAGTACATAGACTTAAGATTTTAAGACTATATGATAGAACATGATATCCAATCCCAACTTTCAGCACCTGGTACACCTCAACAAAATGGTGTATCAGAAAGGAGAAATAGAACCTTGTTAGACATGGTTCGTTCCATGATGAGTTATGTTCAATTGCCTAGCCCGTTTTGGAGGTACGCAGTAGAGAGTGCAGTATATATCTTGAACAACGTTCCTTCAAAAAATGTTTCTGAAACACCTTTCGAATTATGGAGAGGACGCAAACCTAGTTTAAGTCACTTTAGAATTTTGGGTTTTCCAGAACATGTGTTAGTGACAAATCCCAAGAAGTTGGAACCTCATTCAAGGTTATGCCAATTTGTTAGTTACCCTATAGAAACGAGAGGTGGTCTATTCTTCAATCCACAAGAAAACAGAGTATTTATATCGACAAATGCCACTTTCTTGAAAGAAGACCACATGAGAGATCATAAACCACGTAGCAAATTAGTATTAAATGAATCTACTGATGAATCAACAAGAGTTGTTGATAACGTTGGTTCCTTATCAACAATTGATGAAACCAACACATCAGGTCAATCTCATCCTTCTCAATCGTTGAGAATGCCTCGACGCAGAGGAAAGATTGTATCGCAATCTAACCGTTACTTGGGTTTAACTGAAACTCAGGTTGTCATACCAGATAATGGCATCAAGGATCCAATATCCTTTAAACAGACAATGAATGATGTAGACTAGGACCAATGGGTCAAAGCCATGGAACTTGAAATGGAGTCTATGTACTTCAATTCAGTATGCGAGCTTGTAGATCTAGTTGAAGGGGTGAAACCCATATGGTGCAAATAGATTTATAACAAAAAGAGAGACTCAGTTGGGAAGGTATAGACCTTCAAAGCTAGACTTGTAGCAAAAGATTAACATAGAAACGTTTTCCCCTGTTTCTGTGTTAAAGTCGATAAGGATTCTCTTGTCCATAGCCACCTTTTATGATTATGAAATATGACAAATAGATGTCAAAACTGCTTTTCTGAATGGCAATCTTCATGAGAGTATCTTTATGTCTTAGCCCAAAGGGTTCATAACTCAAAGTCAGGAGCAAAAAGTTTGGAAGCTGAATCGATCTATTTATGGGTTGAAGCAAGCATCTAGATCTTGAGACATTAGATTTGATACTGCGATAAAATCTTATGGTTTTTACCGAAACGTTGATGAGCCTTGTGTATACAAGAAAATCAACAAAGGCAAAGTAGATCTCTTAGTACTTTATGTGGACGATATCCTTCTCATTGGAAATGATGTAGGATATCTGACTGACGTTAAAACTTGGCTAGCAACTCAATTCCAAATGAAAGATTTGGGAGAGGCGCAGTTGTTCTTGGGATCCAAATCATTAGAGATCATAAGAACAAAATGCTAGCATTGTCTCAATCAACTTATATCGAGAAAATGCTGATTTGATATTCGATGCAGAACTCTAAAAATGGTTTATGACCTTTTAGGCACGGGGTTAATTTGTCTAAGGAACAGTGTCCTAAGACACCTCAAGAAGTTGAGGATATGAGACGTATTCCCTATGCCTCAGCTGTGGACAGCTTAATGTATGTTATACTCTTCACTAGACAAGACATTTGTTATGCTGTGGAAATAGTCAGTAGGTAACAGTCCAATCCAAAGTTAGACCACTGGAAAACGTTTAAAATTATCCTTAAGTATCTAAGAAGAATGAGGGACTACATGCTTGTGTATGATGCTAAGAATTTGATTCTTACATAATACACTGACTCTAATTTCCAAACTGACAAGGATTCTAGGAAATCCACATCAGGATTAGTGTTCACCCTAAATGGGAGAGCTGTAGTGTGGCATAGCATCAAGTAAGGATGCATAGCAGACTCCACTATGTAGGCTGAGTACGTTGCCGCTTGCGAAGCAGCAAAAGAAGCAGTTTGGCTTAGGAAGTTCCTGCATGATTTGGAAGTTGTTCCAAACATGAAATTGTCCATCACTCTATACTGTGACAACAGTGGGGTAGTAGCCAATTCTAAAAAGTCTCGAAGTCACAAACGGTGCAACGAGGGGATGAGATAGTCACTAAGATCGCTTCGGAGCACAACATTACTGATCCATTTTTTAAGACTCTCACGGCTAAAGTGTTTGAGGGTCATCTAGAGAGTCTAGGTCTACGGGATATGTACATTAGGTAATCTAGGGCAAGTGAGAGATGTGTAATGGGTATGATGCCTTAGTTTATTGTATTTGTATATATACGTTTTATGTAATATACTTGTACATTTTACCATTTCTCATATTTGTTGATTACTTTATTTTGTACATCTCATAGACTACCACACTAGACTAGAGTTTTAGTCCAAGTGGGAGTTTGTTGGGTTTTATGCCCTAAAACTCGTAGATAGTAAATGTAAACCATTAACCGTTATTAATAAACAGTTATTATTTAAATTTCAATGAATAGATATTGAATATTTTTGTCTAATTAACCCAAATTCACTAAACTCATATCCGAAACTATTTTATGAGTCTTGAATAGTATGTGGAGACATATAGGGATCAATGTTCGAGATGCAGCTTAAAGGATCTATAGTATAAGAATAAGGTTGGGTACCTTATCCTGGTAACACTGTGGATACGAACAACTTTGTATTTTAGCACAATGATCTAATGTGTTCGTGTAGGTGACACACGTGGGGGTATCCTATGTAATGAGTTTGCATAAGACTGGACCACGAAATAGTAACCACTAGATGTAACCTCGTTGACTAGTTAGGTTTCGATTTCAAATAGGATGACCTAGGCAACTTAGTCCTAATCCTGAGTGTATTATGAACTCCTGTTCACGAGAAATTGCCCTTTGATTTGTATGGGTGAGAGTGACCCATTTGCCGACTCAATAAGCCTACCATTTTGGATACAAGATCGAGCGGGGAGCTGAAAACATTATCACACAAGATGGAATTCATTCTTTCTCGACTTTAGGGTAAGTAGATGAGTGTTTCCTTAATTGGTGTCTTCGGGACTTGAACAAAGGGTCCTACTCTCTCTATGGCACGAGAGAATTTTTTGTTTATTAGTTGGACCATAAGCAAATTGTTCATTGGAGGAGCATTGGTATTTAAAGACCAAGAATTAACTCAGGGGTAAAATAATTTGACCCAGCTGGAGTTACGAACATTTGTGAAGGACTAACTTGTTGTTATTGGTCTACAACCGTGGACACATAAATATATCTACAGTGAGAAGAATTCAGTTGTGAGTCTTTAGTGAAGTGTACACACAGTTAACGAATATTGATTAATGTGGTTAATGAGTTTAGTCAATTAATCTCAT
>JBBPDJ010036723.1:0-14545 GCA_037974625.1 Cucumis cinereus | reverse complement strand
TATCGTCTGTTTCTTGGATTTCCAAGCAACAGCTCCACCTGCTATGTTGAAAATATAGCCACTGGTAGCCTTAGAGTTATCCGAGAGGGAGTTCCAATCAGCATCGCTCTAACCTTCTAGGACAGCGAAAAACTTTTGGTAATGTAACCCTAGGTTTTGGGTTTTCTTTAGGTATCTCATGACTCTGTCTATAGCATTCCAATGCTCTATACTAGGTCTGCTTGTAAACCTACACAGTAACCCTACAACATAAACTATGTCTGGTCTAGTGCAATCGACAACATATCTAAGACTGCCAATGATGCTCGCATACTGAGTTTGGTCAACACTGTCACCAGTGTCCTTGAATAATTTTACAATAGGATCGTAGGGGGTGCATGCAGGTTTACTATCAAAGTAATTATACTTCTTTAAAAAAATTTCTATGTAATGAGATTGATCTAAAAAGATTCCATTACCAGACCTAGTGATTTTTATACTTAAGATTACATCAGCTTCTCCTAAATCTTTCATGTCAAAGTTTTCACATAACATTGAGTTTACATCATTTATGAGGTGCACGTTTGATCCAAAGATTAACATATCATCTACATATAAGCATATAATAGTACAACGACTATTCTCATACTTATAATATATGCACTTGTCACTTTCGTTAACTTTGAAACCTTTGGAAATGAGAAGATTATTAAATTTCTCATGCCATTGTTTAGAAGCTTGTTTTAGTCCATAGAGAGATTTATCTAATTTACAAACTTTGTTTTCTAGACCGTGAGGTATGAAACCTTCAGGTTGCTAGGAAAGCGGAAAGCAGTTTTTACATCCATTTGATGTATTAAGAGATCATAAATGGCTGCTATAGAGATCAACACTCTAGTTGAGGTGACTCTAGTCACTGGGGAGAAGGTATAAAAAAAGTCTATATTTTCTCTTTGTCTGAAACCTTTAGCTACGAGTCTAGCCTTGTATTTGTCTACAGTTCCATCAAGTTTGAGTTTCTTCCTAAGAACCCACTTGCATACTATGGCTTTGCAACCAGGAGGTAGATCTACTAAGTGCCAAGTTCTGTTTGACTCAAGAGACTCCATTTCATCGTTAATGGCTTCTTGCCATAGGTTGGCATCTACTGAGGATAAGGCTTCTGTTAGATCTTTAGGATCATCTTCTATGTAGGTTTCGAAGTCCTCTCCGAAGTCTTTAAGGGTTCAGATTCTCTTGCTTTTTCTAGGCTCAGGTTCTACTTCATCATTTGAAATTTAAGGTCTAGCTAGAGGTAGACTACTGGAACTAGAGCCCCCATTAGTTTAAGTACTAGAACTTAAGCCCCCACTAGTTCTAGATTTAAAAGGAAATCTATCCTCAAAGAAGTCTGTGTCATTTGATTCTATAATTACTTGGTTTACTAAATCATAGAATCTATAGGTTTTACTGTTAATTGAATATCAAATGAAGACGCACTCATAGGCTATACTAGCAAGTTTTTTCCTTTTAGGGTCTAAAATTCTAACATAAGCTAGACAATCCCAAGTTCTAAGGTAGGACACGTTTGGTTTTTTATTTTTAAAAACTTCGTAGGGTGATGTTATGTTCTTAGATTTTGGAATCCTATTAAGGACGTAACACACTGTTTGAACTATCTCACCCCACCAGTATGGTGCAACTCCTGAATCGAGTAAATTAGCTACTACTAATTCAGATAGAGTTCTGTTTTTCCTTTCGGCTTTACCGTTCATTTCAAGAGAATAGGGTGCCGTCTTTTCATGTATTATTTCATGTGTGTTGTAAAAATTACTAAATTCGACTGAATCATATTCAGTTCATCTATCACTCCGAAGTCTTTTAATTTTTCGATTAAACTGATTTTCTATTTCAGCTACGAAAATTATAAACGCGTCAAAAGCGTCACTTTTATTTTTCAAAAGGTAAATAAAAGTAAAGTCGGAACAGTCATCAATAAAATTTATGAAGTATCTTTTACTGTTCCTAGTCAAGACTCCATCAAATTCGCATAAATCAGAGTGAATTAACTCTAGAGGTTCAGAAATCCTAATTACATATTTATGCGAGGTTTTTGTTATTTTGGCTTGACTACAATGTTCGCATTTATCGAATTCTTTTATTGATAATTTTGGAATCATGTTCAACCTACACATGTTGCTAATTATTCGCTTATTAACATGACAGAGCCTAGCATGCCAAATATTAAAAGAAGACAACATGTAAGCAGAAGAATTCGTTTTATTGGAATCAATGTTTAATTTAAACATGCCATTCGTTGCATAACCCTTCCCCACAAAAACATTATTTTTTGTAAGAGTATATAAATCTGATCCTATAGTCTAAGTGAAGTCCGCCTTGTTGAGGAGATAGCCCGAGACTAAATTCTTCCTTATCTCCAAGGTGTGCAGAACCTCATTCTGTATGACCGTTTTGCCAGACGTGAACTTCAATTCCACTTCGCCTATCCCAGCAACTTTGGTTGTATGGTGGTCCCCTAGAAGAATTTTTCCATCCTTAGTTTCATTACAAAATTTAAACAAGCTAAGGTCATGACAGACATGGCGTGTAGCACCAGTGTCTAGCCACCAACCTTCAGAACCCCCGACCACATTTATCTCTGTGATCATGGCACAAAGTTCACCAGTGTCTAGCTAGATGCCCAGGTTTATTACAACTATAATAGACAATTTGTACTGTACTTTCGGACTGAAGTTTCTGATTCTTCTGGTTTTCGTGTTGTTCGAACCTCTGTTCTGGACTTTCATCTTGTTTCCTTTCAGCTTCAGAACGACAGTGGAGTTCTTTTTCGTAACAGCGTTTACCTCCTCTTTCTGGTCATGCTTTCGGGCTTCCTCCTCAATCCTCAGGCGCGTTATCAGACTCTCCAGGGAGAACTCTTCCGTCTTGTGTCAAAGGGTGTTATTAAATTTCTTCCACAGAGGAGGCAATTTGTCAATAATAACAGCAACTTGAAATTGTTCGTCTAGAGTCATACCTTCACTTATAATTTCATGAACGATTTTCTGTATTTCATGGGATTGGGCTTCTACAGTTCAGTCGTTCATCATCTGGTATCGCAAGTATGTGCTGACGGCATACTTCTTAAACCCGGCTTCTTCGGTGTCGTATTTCTTTTGTAGAGCATCCCACACTTCCTTTGCCGTGGATTTGGTATTGTAATAGTCATAGACATCATCAGTCAAACCGTTTAATATAAGATTCTTACAGATAAAATCGTTTTCCATCCATGCTTCAAAAGTACTGAGTTGCTCCTGGGTTGGATCGGTCTTAGGCAACTCGGGCTTTTTCGTGGTGCATGTACCGGCTACTTTCTTAAGAGTTAAGAAGAACAACATCTTCTGTTTCCACCGTTTGAAATGTGCTCCTTCGAAACGGAATGGACGGTTGAGATTAGAGGTGATGATATCAACTTGGGCCATCACGTCGCAGATGGAATTCGTCTTAAAATTGTTGGGAAAATACCGTCAGTGGAAAATGGAACAGAAGAGATTAAATAGCTGCAAAATAAAAACTAATTAGTGTGGTTGGCTGAGTCGCGGATCTTGCTTTCTTTAAGACGTTTCGCGGCTCTACTCGGTTGTGCAAACAGTATAATTTTGTCACGGTGTCCCAAGGATAAAACAGCCTGAACTTCGATCGGAATTGCACAGAGACCGATCGAAAACTGACACTTTATTGGAAGGACAAATGCTCGGAAGAACAAAGTAATTAAAAATAGTAAACTGAAATAATTTTTCTTGTGTGGAAAATTTATGAAAAACGTATGGGAGAGGGAGATGAAGTGTAGTTAGGGAAAAAGTGAGTGAAGAACGAAAGGGGAAGGGGAGGTTTAAATAGGTAGAGGTGGGCTAAAAATAGAGAGGAAAGGCCATGATCTGCACACGTTAAAGGGGAGGTTTTATGTCGCAAATTCATAACTATAAATAAGAGTCATTAAATGTAGTAAAATAAAAAAAAGACGTAGTATTTCGAATTATTTACTATGTTTGACATTATTTTAGTGTCACAGATTTATGACTATAAATAATGGTTATTAAAAAACACTGCCGTTTTTAAGTAAATAAAATTTCATATTTGAAATGTTGGAAATATATTATATTTTCTGACCTTTCTTTTAAAAATGAAAATAAAGAAATAAAGAAATGAAATTAAGAGATTGAAAATCCTAGCCTCCACTCTCCTTCACTTCTTTTTCTTTCCCTCTTCTTTATCGTGAAACAAGACTAGCCACAACCGCTGTCCTTGTTTGTTTTTGTTCTTCAAGATTCCATCAACGAGCTTCAAACCTAGAGTGCAATGGTTTCACTTGTGCGTGATGGTGGAAGACCAAATCGATGCAATTTTGGCGTAGACCAACAACGACGTCGCTTCCCTTCTCTAGTGACAACCAGTTCTTAGCGTTCAACAACTTGTTTAATGTTTTCGTCATTTTAGGTGAGTTTCAATGCTTACTCGTTTTATTTCAGCATTATTTTTAAGTTACCCACTTCGTGATTGCTCTAATTATGAAGCATTTAGTCTAATTAGATACCAACCGACAAGATTTTGAGTTGTGTTGCGAATGGTATAACACTCGTAATAACTTTCCAAACTACTTTAAGGTTATTTAGATTAGTATTTAATGCTTGGAAGCCCTTATATGTAGGTTAGAAGTAGTTTTGGAACTATTTGGCTACATTTCAGAAAGGACTTTTCTCGTGAGTTTTGAATGATAGAACCCTATTTAGACGTTGAAAACTGATTAGGATCTTGCAGTAGTAGTTACATTAATAATATAAGTATAGATGCAATATAACAACACTCAAATAAAGAGAAACAGACACCAGGACGTTGTTAACTCAGTTCGACAATCTAGCCTACATCTGGGGGGTTTCACCCTGATGAGATCGACTTTATTATTATCACATAAACACCTCGCAGTTTCAAGAGTTACATTATATGTCATAACTTTGGATAATAACTACAGTAACACAGATACAGTAGAAATATCTTCACAGTGAATACAAGACTCTACAGTCTTGGAAATCTTTCTGTATATGTTCTTCACTGAGCCTTCATGATCTCATTCACTCACAGGCTCCCCCTGTGTAAATACTTCAAGATATTTGTTGCGTCGTACTCCCTATGCATTCATATGCACCTACACTGATGCTCTTTCATATATAATCACACAGCTTGTTCATTCTAAGTATCTTCAAGAAAGAGGAAAAACACAGAACGGCAGAAGCAAACCTGTTCTCGTTTTCAACTCCTATATGAATGATCTCGCCCTCTACGAATCGATCGAAACAAGATATATTATAATAATAATCTCCAACAACTTCAATCATAACCATCCTAAAATATCTCAACCATACCTCAACAAACATGAGAGAGAATGATCACATTGTTAATTAAAAAAAATTCACACCAATAAAATAATTATGTTAAGCCAATTAAAAAACTACAACAAGCTCCCCCTTTGGCTGACATAATTTCTTTTCATCACCCATAACTAAACACAACCAATCATACCATTAGAGTTCAGCCACATATCTCCATTCATTCAATAACAGTAGAGTCAGAGCACAAGAAGAGATACAACCCACAAGAAGAAACCAAACAAAAACACCATAAACCAATCTTTATCAACACAGAGCCTTAATAAGAGGAAAAACTGAAGTATCAACAAGTCCGATCCAATGTCATAACAACAGAAGCAAGAGTCAAACGAGTTACAGTCAAAGCAAGGCAAAAGAACCATAATAAAAAATTCTACAGTCAAATTCCCACACACATATTCTCCCCCTAGGTGAGAGAAAAAATTAACCAGACGTCCGAGAACTAGGTCCTTCAGGGGACGGTTCACGAGGCAGCGATTGATGTAAGCCAATCAATAAAGCATCTACTGTTGCTCGCCGATCAGTGAGCGCACGAATAGCAGTGGTCAAAGCCCGAGACTCAGACGATAAAGTGTGCAGCACACGAGCCCCTAAACCCGCAGGCATCACAAAATTTCCATCTGAAGAACTCAAGTTGTCTGGCACATTTTCAGAAGCGGGTGTAGGACCAGAATGATCTATGTTAGCCACGTGTGTCCCTTGAAACAATCGCAAACTAAGATGTAAAGTCTTGGGAGTGGGACCCAGAGAATCAGCAGCAATAAGCACATTCGGATGTTGTGACAACATAAATGCACTCAGAAGGCGAGGAAAGCATATCAGAATCTTCAGTCCAAACGATGCAACATGCTTAGACAGCTGATTAAGCACCAGATCACCCACATTGACTCGACCCACTTGACCAATCTGATAAATTAACTGTCCCAAGACAGCAGAAACAGTAGAAGCATGCGTAGAGGGTATCCAATTGGCAATGCCAATCTTGTGGAGAATCGCATACTTAACACAGAGAGATGATGCAGGGAGATGTCCAGAAGATGGCCAAGTATGTAAAACACCCCCAGTCAATTCAGTCATTAAAACATCAGATGTCGGAGGTGAAAAGGGAATAGAAAAATCAGAGTCTACACCAAGAAAGCGATTAAGTGTGTTGATAGAAAAATCAAAACACAAACCACGAACATGAACCCTCCGAAACTCAAGGTCATGCGAATCACTAAAACCAGATGGGAGATTGACAATCAGCTTCTGCATTAGCTTCAGATAAATCGAACCAAGTTCCACAATCGTCTTCATTAACCCTGCCTTGGCCACCAAATCCATTATAGCAAAACACGAGTGATGCTTGTCAGATACAAACATTTCATCAGCAATCCTTCTTTGAACAACATATCGCCACTTGGATACATTGTCCTCACAATAAAACGAGACCCCATCAATAGGAGCAGCAGGAACATTCGGTGGCACCTTACGCCGACCAAGCTTCGTTGTAACATAACGACGGCGTGATTCATCATGTGAAGAAGAGGGTTTTGTGGAGGACTGTTTCCCTTGAGCTTGAGAAGGGACAGAACGCTTAGCAACTCGATTTGTCTTTTTCTGGATAAGGGAAGCGATAACAACATCGTCATCATCATCATCATTTGAAGGAATTGGAGATACATGAGGTAGATCAGATATAGGAGGCTCCTCGTCAATACAGACAGCATTAGCCCCAGAGTTAGAAGGATCACAGGAGTCGGGAGAAGGATGAGATATAGGTGAAACCCTAACACCCTTATTAGGAGCAAAACAATCGACAGAAGACATACTAACACCTGGACCCTTAGACGGTAAATCAGACAACACAATCTGTTCAGTAGGGGATTCATTCGATTTACCAGAGACAACATACGAGGTTGCAGGTTGTGAAGTAGAAATAGGATTTTCTACTCTAGGTTCTTCAGTTGTGACTCCGGGAATAATATCAGGCGCCTGCAATGAAACAAAGTGATGAACTGGCGAAGAAGAAGATTTACTTGCTTTAGAGACACACGATTTGTATCGTCGAAACACTGATTGTTTCTTCATTGTGGAGGAAGCAAGGGCACATCGCATTCGAACACCATGAGCATTGCGTCGTGTGGTAGGGAGAGTTCATCAGCACCATAGAAAGTACCACGACGTGTAGAAACCATCGTTAACAACTGAACCCTAACAAAAATAACATAGCTTCACAAACACCAATTTGTTAAACAGGCGAAGAAGATACACTCAGCGCACAAAATATTGAGAACACAATCTTCAAACAGAAAAAACAATATTCCCTCAGTGATTTGAAAGTTCAAATAGACATTAAAAAAAACTTCATAAATGGGCCGTAGTCAAAATAAGGCTTTCAACAAGCCCAAATAAAGTATTAACAAGGCCCAAATAGACAAAGTCTGCACTGCTCAACTCACCATTCGACACACACTGATACCTGCACACAGCTACTCAAAAGTAGAACTATCTAAAGGTTTTGTCAATATATCCGCCAGTTGAGAACTCGTGTGAATGTGAGAAAGAGAAATCACCTGTCGCTCAACCAAATCACGTATAAAATGATGGTGTATATCGTTTTGTGCGACTGTGCTGAACTGAATTTTTCGAGATATTAATAGCACTCAGGTTGTCACAGTATAAAGTCATAACTTTCTGACTAACTGAATACTCCTCTAGCATCTACTTCATCCACAACAGTTGAGTGCAGCTACTACCTGCAGCAATGTATTCTGCTTCAGCCGTAGATAAAGATATATTGTTTTGTTTCTTGCTAAACTAGGAGATTAAATTATTTCCAAGAAAAAACAGCCTCCAGATGTACTTCTTCGATCATCTAAACAACCAGCCCAGTCTGCATCACAATACCCTACTAACACGAAAGTAGTGTCACAAGAGTACCATAAACCATAATCAACTGTACCGAAAGTATATTTAAACACACGTTTAACTAAAGAAAGATGAACTTTCCAAGGTTCTGATTGATATCGTGCACACACACCAACTACATATGCAATGTCCGGTCGACTAGCTGTCAGATACAATAGACTGTCGATCATGCTACGATAGGTCCCTTAATCAGTGTGAGGTGAGTCAAGTCCTCTTCCAATTTTAACATGAGTTACCGCAGGTGTTCGCTTATACTGAGATTTATCCAGTCCAAATTTCTTTAACATATTTCACGCATATTTTTCTTGAGAAAGAAAAATTCCACTATTAGATTGTTGTATTTGTAGCTCGAGAAAGTATGTCAACTCACCCACCATGCTCATTTCAAATTCTCACTTCATATGATGAATAAAGCCATTAACCTGAGCTTGTGATACTCCTCCAAACACAATATCATCAACTATGAATAAAGCCATTACTACCATCACGTTCAATAAAAAGTGTCTTGTCACTATGGCCACGTGAGTACCCGTGTGTGCATAGGAATTCAACTAACCTATCATACCAGGCACAAGAAGCCTGTGAGTCCATACAATGCCTTCTGCAATTTGTATACATAAGCTGGATGAAAAGGATCAACAAACCCCTTAGGTTGAGACACATAGACTTCTTCATTCAGATAACCATTTAAGAAGGCACTCTTGACATCCATCTGGTATAACTTGAACTTGAGTAGACATGAAACTCCCATTAGAAGCCTAATAGCCTCCATTATAGCTACCGGAGCAAATGTTTAATCAAAGTCAAGTCCTTGAACTTGATTATACTCTTCTGCCACAAGTCGTGCTTTATTTCTAGTGACCACTCCCTTCTCATCATTCTTATTTTTAAAGACCCACTTGGTTCCAATAACATTTGTATTCTCAGGCTTAGGAACTAAAGTCCAGACTTGATTACGTTCAAACTGTAATAGCTCTTCCTGCATAGCTATTAAAGCTTCTGTCACAATGGTTGGCTCAAAAGAAGATGTGAAGCACATGTTACTGACCATTTTGGCATAATCAACTCTCTCCTTCTTCCTTGTTGTTACACCAGAATTGGGATCCCCAATAATATTAACTGAAGGGTGGTTCTTGTGAACTCTGGTAGAAGGTAAAGCATGAAGCTCCTCACTAGTTGCTTCTAACAGTTCAGCTTCAAGATTGGCATTAGAGATAATTCCAGAGTCATTACTACCACTACTAACATTGGACTCAAAATCTCTTTCATTCAATGATTTGGAACCTTCTGACACATCGTTCCTTGTTACAAAAGTATCATCATCCTCTTCGTTTACTGTTGCGAGTGTTGATCTGTCACAAAAGGTCACGTTGATAGATTCCGTAACTAAGTCAGTGACCTTGTTGTATACACGATATGTCTGACTAGAAGGAGAATAGCCTAGAAATATCCCTTCATCTGACTTTAAATCCCACTTACGATGATAATCCCTATATGATAGAATATAACATAAACTCCCAAAAACATGAAAGTACTTTATGTTTGACTTTTTACCTTTCCATAATTCATAGAGAGTTTTAGTAGTCCCAGATCTCAACATTACCCGATTATGTATATGGCAAGCAGTGTTCACAGCTTCTGCCCAGAACTTAAGTGGAACATTCATCGCATGCATCATTGTTTGTGCCATCTCTTGCAAAGTTCTGTTCTTTCTTTCCACTACACCATTCTGTTGAGGCGTAATGGGAGCAGAATATTCATGAAATATTCCTTCTGACTGAGAAAACTCATTGAAAGTTTCATTGTCAAATTCCTTCCCGTGATTACTACGAATTTAAGTGATGTTTTTTCCTTGTTCTCTTTGTACCTGGAGAAACAAAGCCTTGCAAACCTGAAATGTCTCTGTCTTTTTTCGAATGAAACGAACCCATGTATATCTAGAATAGTTGTCCACACAGACACAGACATACCTTTTCTTCCCCAAACTCTTAATCTGTATAGGTCCCATCAATTCAAGATGCAACAATTCTAGTACTCTACTAGTACCACATTTATTTATCTTCTTATGATATACTCTGGTTTGTTTGCCAACTTGAAAATCTCCGCAAAATATATATGATTCAAATGTTAAGGTTGGCAAACCACGTACTGCATTCTCAGCTACTATCTTTCTCAAAGACTCCATGCTAACATGCCCAACTCTCTTGTTGCCATAGTGTAGTTTCATCTACTCTAGTTAAGCAGCATACTTCATGTTTTTGTTTAGGAATCCAGTGATAGCAATTGTGAGAGACGTGTTCCTATCATTCTCACATTTGGATTTCCATCTAAAACGGTACATTTGTCTCTAGAAAAGGTAACTTGATATCCCTGATCACATAGCTGACTGATGCTTATCAGGTTTGCAGCTAATTCTTCTACTAAACACACATTATTTAATATAGGTAGCTATTGATCTTCTATGTTTACTTTTCCAATCACTCTGCCTTTTGCACCATCACCAAAAGTCACATAACCAACTTTGCACTCTTTCAATCCGGTCAGCACTGCCTGGTTTTCAGTCATATGGCGTGAGCATCCACTGTCGAAGTACCAATCATCCTTGGTCATTTTATGAACC
This sequence comes from Cucumis cinereus, assembly GCA_037974625.1. NCBI lineage: Eukaryota > Viridiplantae > Streptophyta > Magnoliopsida > Cucurbitales > Cucurbitaceae > Cucumis > Cucumis cinereus. The sequence goes on along the minus strand of JBBPDJ010036723.1, from coordinate 3,613 downwards.
AAAGTGAGAGCTACATTACATCTAAGAGTAATACAAGGACTATTTGCAGTCTGATTCTGGCCTTCTTTAAGATTCCACACTTGTTTGAAAGGCTTGAAGCCTTTATGCCTTTTAGGAAACTGAGTTACAGAATGCAGATCAAAACAGTAGGGCCTGATGTCCTGGTCTTCCACAGAAATGACATACCCAACTTTTTCTTGATTTTCTAAAGATGTCATCAGTAGGTTTTTCCTTATGAATTTGAGACGTATGATGATATCGCATCGGTTCTATATCTCCAATGCATTGGTTAAATCCTAACCCTCTTCTATTTCTAGCTAATCTTCCTATACCCAGAAGATTATTCATCATGCGCACGGTTTTAGAAATGTTATCTCGTTCCAGACACGTTTCTTTTAGTGTTTTCTTCAACTCAGAAATAGTGGTTAACAGTCGATGATTTTCTTGCATGAGTTTCAGTATCCGATTACTTTGTTGCTCTAAGATTTCCATGTATTCAACTTCTATCTCTGCACCTGACTTATCACTACCATTCATTTCATTTTCATTCACACTCAGTTCTCGTTCCAGTACATCTTCATTACTAACATTGGACACAGTGTCCTCGGTAAACCTTGCCACAAGCGCTTGAATCTCTTCCTCACTGTTACTTTCATATTTAGAGTCATCGAAAAGGGTGGCTGTAAAACCTTTCTTTTGTCTCCTAAGATATGTAGGGCATTCGGCTTGATAGTGTCTGAACCCCTCACACTCTCTACATCGAAAGGAACGATCACTTCTTTGAGAGACATTACCACTGCTTCCTTCAAACTCCTTCTTTTTAACCAAGGAGTTTGACACTTTTAGCGGACTTACATTGCTTGAGTTATGACTAGGTAACTGACTTCCAGAACGCCTATTGTACTTTTGTGTGAACTTTGAGAATTGTTTTGTTAACAAAGTCATGGTATCTACTATACTGTCTTCATTTATACGCTCTTTCTTGAAAATTGATTCAGCACTACAAGACAGTTTGAAAGGCTATACTCTTCCCTTTATTATCTTCCTTGCTTCGTAAGGACAACTCATAAGTACGCAACGAACCGAACAACTACTCTAGTTTCATTGCAGAGACATCCCGAGCTTCTTCAATGACAGTGACCTTCATATCAAAACGTTGAGGCAGAGACTGCAGTACTTTTCTGACTAATTTCTCCTTGGACATCCTCTCTCCCAATCCATATGACTCATTAGCAATGTCTAACACCCTAACATTGTATTCAGCAATTGACTCTTCATCTAGCATTTTAAGAGATTCAAACTTTGTAGTGAGAATTTGCATCCTCGACTTCTTAACCTTGGATGTACCCTCATGTGCAACAGCCAAAATTCCCAAGCTTCTTTTGCAGATTCATAAGCCTGAACACATTTCTATCTACTCCATTGAAAATAGCATTGAGGGCCCAAGAATTTCTAACAGCAGCATGATCCTTATCTTCGGTTCAGCTTCCTTTAGGTTTTGTAATCTCGACTCCGTCTGCTCTAGTAACTTTGGGAGGAGTCCAACCAATAAAAACTGCCCTCCAAGCCTTCTGATTCATGGATTTTAGAAATGCTGTCATTCTCGCTTTCCAATAGGCATAGTTTGTTCCATCAAGCACAGGAGGTCTTGTAGTGGAACTGCCTTTTCTAAGTGCATCCATAATGAAATTTGCCACAACCTCGCTCTGATACGAATTGAAAACTGATGAGGATCTTGTAGTAGTAGTTACACTAATAATATAAGTATAGATGCAATATAACAACAATCAAATAAAGAGAAACAGACACAAAGACGTTGTTAACCCAGTTCGGCAATCTAGCCTACATCTGGGGGGTTTTCACCCTGATGAGATCGACTTTATTGTTATCACAGAAACTCCTCACAATTTTCAGAGTTACAATATATGTCATAACTTTGGATAATAACTACAGTAACACAGATATAGTAGAAATTCTTCACAGTGAATACGAGACTCTACAGTCTCGAAAATCTTCCTGTATATGTTCTTCACTGAGCCTTCATGATCTAATTCACTCACAGGCTCCCCCTATGTAAATACTTCAAGATATTTGTTGCGTCGTACTTCCCCTCAAGAGATTAACACTATGCATTCATATGCACCTACACTGATGCTCTTTCATATATAATCACACAGCTTGTCATTCTAAGTATCTTCAAGAAAAAGGAAAAACACAGAGCAGTAGAAGCAAACCTGTTCTCGTTTTCAACTCCTATATGAATGATCTCGCCCTCTACGGATCGATAGAAACAAGATATATCATAATAATAATCTCCAACAACTTCAATCGTAACCATCCTAGAATATCTCAACCATACCTCAACAAACATGAGAGAGAATGATCACATTGTTAATTAAAAAAAAATCTCACACCAATAAAATAATTATGTTAAGCCAATTAAAAAACTACAACAGACGCTTTAGAATTAAATTTATGTGTTGTAGTTCGACGCTAGCCACTAATTTAATTAAAAATTAAATTAAAAATTTTGGTATAGTTAGACACTGGTCCTCTCAAAATTAACTCTAGTAGCATAACTCACTCCTAACGGCATCAATTATGTAGGCTTAAACTTATTAAAACACTAGCCAACAAGGTTTTTAAACTCTTAGTAATTGTTGTATATCAGTTTAAATTTTTTGGAAACTTTCTACTTATAGTTCTTGACTGATTTCAAGTGATTGAATTGAGATTTAAGTTTGTTTTGGATATGAACATATCTTATGAATGCTCTTTTTTTTTAAGATAAGAATCTCCTAAATTTCAATTTACGTTTAGGACTTTCAACCATTTGGATCGTTAAATTAGGAGCTCAATAGTTAAGTAATATTCATGTATACTTAATTATCTTGTCACAATTTTGTTATTTATCAATCCATTCTAAAGTAATTTTTATTCTTTCGTCTTTCTTTTTAAGTTTAGAACGACCTTGGATGTTTAGGTAAAAGTTAAAACTTTATTCTACTTAATTTATTTATGTTTTCGTGTATATAGGAACAAGCTTTCTTGGAAAAAAAAAATTGATATCTTAGCGCTACCAAGGTTGTATATATTTAGCATCTTGGTTTTTCATGGTCAAAGTGACCTTTATGCACTTTTTAGATTGTCGAGAGTTAAAGTATAACTTGGAGACTTTTAGGGCCCGTTTGGTAACGTTCTCGTTTCGTGTTCTTTGTTTCTCGTTTCTTGTTTCTTGTTTCTTCCATTTTGAAAACAAGAAACGAGACTATGTTTGATAACTATTCTTGTTTCTTGTTTCTTGAAAAAAAGAAACAGAAACATAAACGTGTTTGATAATTATTTCTTGTTTCTTGTTTCTTGTTTTTTTTTTTTTTTTTTGCAACAATATATATACACATCTATGTGCGTGTGTCGTACATTAAACATAAAAACATATTTTATCGAAAGATTATGTCATCTAATACAAGAAAGTTTTGATGACAACTAAAATATAATAACAAAGTTGTACATCTTTTATATGTTGTCCAAATTGGATTGTTACTGTTATCTCTAACTCAAGTCATTTGTCTTAAATGATATCGAGTCGAATCCAACTTAATTATATAATTAT
>JBBPDJ010036722.1:0-14561 GCA_037974625.1 Cucumis cinereus | reverse complement strand
ATTGACGTCGAAACAAGCAAGATGGCAGGAATTTCTAGCCGAGTTCGATTTCTCATTCGAACATAAGAAGGGAGTGAACAATCAAGCAGCTGATGCCCTGAGCCGAAAAAGCCAACATGCGGCCCTGTGCGTGTTGGCCAACCTTCAGTCAAGTAAAGTGGATGGATCGATTCGCGATGCTCTGAAGACATTCCTACAAAGAGTCCCTTCTGCTCAGACGATCATGAGTTTAGCCAAAGCTGGTAAGACAAGACAGTTCTGGGTAGAAGGAGACCTGCAAGTGACAAAAGGGAACCAATTGTATGTCCCCAGGGCAGGAGACCTGAGAAAGAAGTTGGTACAAGAATGTCACGACACCCTATGGGCGGGCCATCCAGGCTGGCAACGAACTTATGCCTTGTTGAAAAAGGGTTACTTCTGGCCAAACATGCAAGAGGACGTGATGCAGTATACTGATCTGTCAACAGGCCAAAGTCGAGAAAGCAAAAATTTTCGGACTTCTTGAACCCCTACCCATTCCAACAAGACCTTGGGAAAGTGTATCCCTAGACTTCATCACCCATCTACCTAAAGTAGGGGACAACGAAGCAATTTTAGAATCATCGACTGCTTCTCAAAATATGCCACCTTCATTCCTACGCCCAAACTATGTTCTGCAGAGCTGACAGCTCACCTGTTTTTCAGACACGTAGTGAAGATGTGGGGAATCCCAACAAGTGTCGTCAGCGATAGAGACGCCAGATTCACGGGAACCTTCTGGACAGAGTTGTTCTCTTTTCTGGGAACAAATCTGAACATATCATCCAGTTACCATCCCCAAACCGATGGTCAGACCGAGAGATTCAACTGTATGCTGGAAGAGTATCTTCGCCACTTCATTAATGCCAGACAGAGAAACTGGGTCAAGTTGTTAGATGTGGCTCAATTTTGTTTCAATGCCCAAACCAGTTCGACAACAGGAAAGAGCCCATTCGAAGTGGTAACTGGAAGACAACTGCTGCTGCCGCACATAATTGATCATCCTTATGCAGGAAAGAATCCCCAGGCGCACAGTTTCACCAGAGAGTGGAAAGAATCGACAGAAATTGCTCGGGCATATTTGGAGAAAGCCTCAAGGCGTATGAAAAAGTTGGCAGATAAGAAGCGTCGTCCACTCGAATTTCGTGTTGGAGACCAAGTCCCTGTCAAGTTGCGACCAGAGCAGATTCGCTTTCGAGGCCGCAAAGACCAACGTCTTGTTAGAAAGTATGAGGGACCTATAGATGTTCTGAAGAAGGTCGGAAATACCTCATACAAGTTGGCCTTACCTACGTGGATGAAGATCCATCCTGTAGTTCACGTGAGTAACCTGAAGTCGTATCACCCAGACCCAGAAGACAGTTCTCACAATGTCGTCATGCTGCCAGCCATTGACTTGAAGCAACCAGAGGTCAAAGAAGTGGAGGAGATCGTGGCAGAACGAACAAGGAAGCGTCGAAACCCCACCAGAGTAATTCAAGAGTTCCTGGTCAAATGGAAAGACCTCTCTGCTGACGAAATAAGTTGGGAATGTGCCGAAGACTTGGCGGAGTGGAGCCACAAGATCGAAGAGTTCAAGCGTCTTCAGTCGACGAGGACGTCGACATTTTGAGTGGGGGAGAATGTGTCGGTCATGCTTGTCCAGGGTGCCTGTACCTATGGCCGCATGCCCACACCGTCCTTCCCCGTCGTGATTCTTATGTTTTTCTTATGTAGCATGTTATTTTCATTGTATGTCGTTATGTTTTTCTTTCCATGTGAGTGTGCATGTAAGTAGTGTCAGTGTGCTTGTAAGTAAGTGTCGTGTGCAGGCAAGTGACGTTTTAGCATTTTCATATGCAAGTCTGCCAGAAAGGAAAATGTCCAAAATGTACTATAGGGGAGACCCACTAAGGGAATCCCCGACCAAACCTTTTCTTGCAACTGACAGTCTTCAATGCTTGCTTATATGATGTTTTCAACTATTTACTCTCTCTCCCGTTTTGTAAAACCATTTTCTCTAAAAACGAGAAAGGAGGTCACATCATACACTCAATATGGACCGCGACTTCTGAATTTTACACGGCTGACTTGCTAGCTGCGTGGAGCAAGTGCTGCACAATCGTTGGACCCGTGTTCGAAAATCTACGATTGTGACAATAGGCAACCCCAGTTTATTCTCTACTTTGTGTCCCTCTTCCTCTTCGCCTGATGTCACTATGGCTGATGGAACCTCGACTTCTGTTATAGGATCGGGAACCGTCCATCTTACTAAATCAATTTCTTTGTCCTCATTTTTAAATTTACCAAAGTTCTCTTTTAATTTGATTTCGATTAGTAAACTCACTCGTGATCTTCATTCTTGTGTCTCATTTTTTCTTGGTTATTGCTTATTTCAAGATCTTACGACGAAGTAGACTATTGATAAATGGCGTAAATTTGGAGGTCTTTACATTTTTTAACAATAAATACCTACAGCTAGCACATGCTCCAGCATGTCATCTCCTCTTGAAGAACATTGTCGGTTGGGTCATCCATTTATCTCTGTGTTGAATAGTCTTCGTCCCCAGTTTCAGCATTTGTCTTCTTAGATTGTGAGTCTTGTGAGTTTGCAAAATTTCACCGTTTGAGTTTGTATCCTCGAGTCAATAAACGAGTAGTGCTCCTTTTGAATTAGTTCATTCTGATGTTTGGGGTCCGTGTCCTATTGAGTCCAAAGGTGGGTTTCGGTATTTTGTTACATTTGCCGATGACTATTCTCATGTAACGTGGTTATATTTAATGAAAAATCGCTCGGAGTTATTTTCTCATTTTCATAACTTCCATTCTGAAATTCGAACTCAGTTTAGTGGTGCTTTTAATATCTTACGGAGTGATAATGCTAAAAAATATTTCTCTCATGCACTCAAGTCTTATTTATATTCTCGTGGCATTCTTCACCAATCTTCTTGTGTCGATACTCCATCCCAAAATGGAGTTGCCGAACGAAAGAATCGTCATCTTCTTGAAACCGCTAGAGCCTTAATGTTTCAGATGCACGTTCTAAAATCTTTTTGGGTTGATGCGGTTTCCACAGCCTGTTTCATAATAAATCGCATGCCTTCATCTGTTCTTAAAGGTGAGATACCTTTCCGTACCCTATGCCCCAAACAACATTTGATTCCTATTTCACCCAAAATATTTGGTTGTACCTGCTTTGTTCGAGATGTTCGCCCCAACAGACAAAGTTGGATCCAAAGGCCTTAAAATGTATCTCGTGTTCAGAAAGGGTACCGGTATTATTGTCCCAGTCTAAACAAATATTTGGTCTTTCATGATGTAACTTTCTTTGAACATTTCTCCTTTTATTCTTCACCTTCTCTCTCTTCGAATACGAGTCAGGGGGAGCATTAGGAGTCAGAGGATGATTTTCTTGTCTACAACGTTGTTTTCCTTTTTGATCTTATTCCCGATTTATGTGTTTGCCTCTATTTGTCCACTCATCACTAAGGTCTATAGTCGACGACAACCTCCTTCAGTTTCATTCCCTGTACCAGAGGCTTCTTCGTCATTGGATCCAGAAACGAGTGATGATCTTCCTATTGCTCTTCGTAAAGGTAAACGCCAGTGTGCTCATCCTATTTCCTCTTTTGTTTCATATAACCATTTGTCGCCTTCTTTTTTTTTCATTGCATCATTAGAGTCTGTATCCATTCCTAAAACTGTGCGTGAAGCCATGTCTCATCCTTGTTGGTGTGCTGCAATGGTGGAGGAGATAACTACCTAAGATGACTATTGTACTTGGGATTTAGTTTCTCTTCCTGCAGGAAGGAAACCTATCGGTTGCAAATGGGTGTTTGCAGTTAAAGTTAATCCTGATGGCTCTGTTGCTCGATTAAAAGCACGACTTGTAGCGAAAGGCTACGCACAAACATATGGCGTTGATTATTATGATACTTTTTCTCCAGTCCCAAAAATGGCATCTTTAAGATTATTTATTTCATTAGCTTCGATCAATCATTATCCTTTACATCAGCTTGATATTAAAAATGCATTTCTCCATGGTGATCTTCAAGAAGGGGTGTATATGGAGCAACCATCAGGGTTTGTTGCTTGGGGGGAGATTGGAAAGATGTGTCGCCTTCGAAAGATGTCACGGGCTTGGTTTGTTGTATGGACTAAAACAGAGTCCACGAGCTTGGTTCGGAAAATTGAGTCAGGTGATTGAAAGCTTTGGAATGCTGAAGAGCACGTCAGATTATTTGGTCTTTTTTAAGAGATCCGGGAGTGGTGTCATCCTGTTAGTTGTATATGTTGACGATATTGTGATTACTGGTGATGATGCTTCAGGTATACAGTCGCTAAAGTCTTTTCTCCATCGTCAATTTAAAACAAAAGATTTGGGTATGTTGAAATACTTCCTAGGAATTGAGGTGATAAGAAGCAAGAAAGGCATACTATTATCATAGAGAAAATATGTACTTGACTTGTTGACAGAAACAGGGAAGCTAGGAGCGAAGCCATGTAGTACCCCAATGATGCCCAACTTACAGCTCATAAAAGATGGAGAACTACTAAAAGATCCTGAAGATATAGGAGGTTAGTGGGAAAACTTAATTACCTTACAGTGACTCGATCCGACATAGCCTATTCAGTTAGTATTATGAGTCAGTATATGTCATGCCCTACAGTGGATCACTGGGCTGCTTTGGAACAAATTTTGTGTTATCTGAAGGCTGCTCCTGGACATGGGTTATTATATAAGGATTATGGCCACACTAATATAGAATGTTTTTCAGATGCCGATTGGGCAGGATCCAAAGAAGACAGAAGATCAACTTCAGGATATTGTGGTTTTGTTTGGTGGTAATTTGATTTCATGGAAGAGTAAGAAGCAAAATGTGGTGTCACGTTCTAGGGTAGAATCAGAATATAGAGTAATGGCACAGTCTGTGTGTGAATTGGTTTGGATATATGAACTTCTTGTTGAGGTTGGATTTGAAATCACCACGCCAACAAAATTGTGGTGTGATAATCAAGCAGCACTTCATATTGCATCTAATCCAATATTCCATGAAAACATATTGAAATTGATTGTCATTTTGTACGTGAGAAAGTTCAACAAGGTTTGGTATCTACAGGATATGTGAAGACTAGAGAACTATTAGGGGATATCTTCACGAAAACATTGAATGGAACACGTATAGATTATCTATGTAACAAGTTGGGCATGATTAACCTATATGCTCCAACTTGAGGGGAGTGTTATAATTCTATTATTGTGAATATCCTTGTTATATTTTTTCCTTTCTTAGTTTTGTTGCACTTTCCTTCTTTGATCACCATTGTATCTTGTATATATATAATTCTTTAGTGAATGGAATAAGGATGGAATAAGGTAATCTTATTTTCTCTCAAACCTAAGTGTTTTACAGTTTCCATTCTAGTTTTCTTTTTGAACAAGTTTTGAAGCTGTCATGTTTTTGCTTTATTTTGTTTTGTTTGAGGATTACTCTGTATCGTTAGGAGTCTCTATGCACTCTTATTTCATTTTTGTGTGTTCTTCAATATGATGAGAGCGCTAAGGAGGTTTTCGAGTGTGCCTCCTGATCCTTATTTTGGTTTCTTTATCTTTTCTCATTATATAATTCTTTTGTACTTTGAGTTAATTTTATTAAAGAGGTCAGTCTTGTTTTCAAAAAAAAAAAAAAAACAAAAAAGATGTGCAGCTATCTTCCAGTATGTAACGCTTGGCTAAGTTTCTTTTTTCTTTTTTCTTTTTTTTTTGGTGGGTGGTGGGAATAACTTTCAGGTACAGAGAAAGTGAATTGATAAAACTGGACATTCAGATAAATGGTGATCGAGTGGAACCATTGGCCACTATAGTGCACAACAATAAGGTAATACTTATATCAACAATACTTGCTATCACAACTGGGGTAAATATTGCTAAATTATTTTGTTGTAAATTGACAATTGTAGCTTATTCCAGCACATCGATCATTGTATAAATTGAGTCTTTCTCATCACTCACTGAATAAGAAAACATAGTTCATGTTAGTGATATATAATTAAATTGACCTTTACCCACTGACTTAAGATTTTGGGTAAAGCGGTGATTTAAGATGGTATTAGAGCAAGTGGTCTAGGGAGGTCCTTTGTACAAATCCCTGAATTGTTGTTTCCTCCCCAATTAAAGTTTATTTTCATGTCAAAATATTTCAAGCCCACAATTGAGGGGAGCGTTGGTGATATATAATTAAATTTGCCTTTATCCACTAGCTTAATCTTTTGGGTAAATCGGTGATTTAAGAGTTTAACATTCCTAGCTTCAATAACTTTTGTTTTATAATCTCCTATGTTATCATTCGAGAAATAAATTTTGATTATGTTGGCGAAAAACTCAACTTTGTCAAAGAACACTGGAAATGGTGTCAGTGTATCTTTTATACATATTCTGAGAACCAAAATCAAACTTGCTGAATTCCTATTATTTGGGCAAATTTATTTGTAGATAGTCACTGTCAATATTTTTCTTTTGTGTTGTTATTCTCTCTCTTTATTGTAATGGGCCTCTCTTTCTATATAAGATGACCTTTGTTGTACATATGAAAGAACGATTTAGATCAGTATCTTGTTTACCCTCTCAAATTTAAGAAAACTCAACAGATAAGCAACAGATTGTTCTAGAGGAAAAAACAAGAGCTCAGAATAACTCAGCAAGAAAATACAAACAACGGGAAATCCTCATGCACGTTTGAGAAAGCCTCCCTTTCTCCCCAAGCTTCAGCCTCCTTTCAAAGCCCTTCAGGGTTCCATTTCCATTCATGACAAACTTTCACGCCTCGCTGTTCAAATGTCTAGGATGAAGTTCCCTTTTTACCCCTCCTTACATACATGTGCTTTTTTATAGTATATATGTAATTATAGGAGCTTATTAATCTTTTGTCTTTATTGTAATTTCCTAATCTTTATTTAAGGTTTCCATGCATGCCTATATATATATGAGGTAAGGAGTTATTTTATATTTTGTTCTAACTTCAACATGTATCAGAGCCATTCAGGATTTATAATATTTGTTTGATGGTTATGTTAGGGTTTGCACTTCTCACAATCTTTAAGTATTGCATTTGGATCATCGGTTTGAGTGACCGTTTGTCGACACCACCCTACCCAGGAGGAGCGCCACCATATTCCGTTGAGGTCTGTCTATTTCGTCATCAGAAAACGCTGTGCGTGAACCCTGTCTCTGTCGCCACGCGCTAGTGTGTGGGACGTCCGTTTGGGCTATCGTCGGTTGGGTTCATCTCAGATCTTAGTTTTTGGTCGGTCAATAGCTTTGGTTTTAGTGAAATCCATTTAGTTGTGATGATATTTGAAGAAAATCCGATTGTTTCTAGAAGTGGTTGTTTTGCCTATTTTGTGGCTTTTTTTGGCTCGTTTTGTGGCTGTTTTTTCTGCTCATTGATTTGATGTGGCTTGTTGGTGTGGTTGTCACTATCTTATGGCCGAACAAGATCCCTTAGTGATGTCTAATTTTGTTCAATTGCGGCCTCGATCTATCCATGATTTGTCTACTTACAAGAGAAGCCATCCGAAGGATTGGGCTTCCAAACACGAACATCTCTCATCCACTCCCTAAAGTCACACTTGTTATAGTATATATGTAACTATAGGAGTTTATTAGTCTTTTGTCCTTTATTGTAATTTACTAGTCTTTAGTTTGTGTTTCCATGTATGCCTGTATATATTGAACTCTATTGCATAGAATGAAGTAAGGAGTTATTTCATATCTTGCTCTAACAACATGGTATCAGAGCATTAGAGAAAATTAGAGTTTGAGAATTTAGAACCCTTTTGTAACATCTAGGGTTTTGTGGAGAGGTGGGTTTATACTTTTACCCACGTCCGTTGTCTTCATCTTGTTAGCTGCCAGCCGCCGCCATACGCCGTCAGAAGCTTGTTCGTTTTCAACACCGCCTAGGTAAAAAAGAAGCCCAGTCGTCGATCTACCAAACCCCGAAGTTTTGAAACTATCCGACCTGCGAGTGAGCTTCATGCGCCGCCGCAAGATCCACGCGTCTGCCCGTGGGGGTGCCTGGGGAGTTTATTTTGTTGCTCTGTTGGCTGGGTTCGTCTCCACTTGTGTTTGCCGATCAGTTTATGTGTTTGGGTACAGTTAAATTCATTTGGGTGACGATTTTTTTAGGAAATTCGGTTGTCCGTAGGTTTTGTGGCTGTTCTGTTCTATTTAGTGGCTGTCTTTTTGCTCATTTGGTTTGGTGTGGCTGCTGGTTTGGTGTGTTTAGTGGTTGTTTTGGTCTATTTTGTTGGTGTGGTAGTTACTATCTTATTGTCAAACAAGATCCCTCGGTTATGTCGAATTGGCTTCATCTATCCATGGTTTGCCACGAAATCTCAAAAGTACCAAAACTCGTCGAAAGCATCTCTTTCATCATTAGCATGTGTCCCTATTACAACCATTGCTAATTCAAGTAACATGAATCATTGTCTCTTTTCCTCCTCTACACAATGGGTCATAGACTTCGGTGCTACCACTCATATGACAGGTAATTCCAAATTATTTTCTACAACTTTGTCATCTACCTCAATTACCAGTGTTACTCTCACAGATGGATCAAAGTCTTCTTTTATTGGAGCTGGCACTGTAAATCTCACCCCATCCCTTTCTCTGTCACTTGTCCTCCATTTATCTCAACTATCATTTAACTTAATCTCTATTAGTCAAATCACTTGTGACCTTAATTGACATCTGGATCAAAAGAAGACAGAAGATCGACCTTTGGGTATTGTGTTTTTGTTGAAGGCAATTTGGTTTCGTGGAAGAGTAAGAAGCGAAAATTACTTTCACGATCAAGTGTTGAGTCAGAATACAGAGCAATGGCACAAGCATTTTGTGAAATAATGTGGTTACATCAACTTTTAATTGAGTTGGGTTTTAATACTACAATTCCAACTAAGTTGTGGTGTGACAATCAAACTGCTCTCCATATATTGCATCTAACCCAGTATTTCATGAGTGTACTAAACACATTGAAATTGATTGTCATTTTATTTGAGAAAAAATACAACAAGGTTTGGTGTCTACTGGATATATGAAGTCTAGAGAACAATTAGGGAATATCTTTACAAAAGCTTTGAATTGAGTTCGAATAGAATACCTATGTAATAACCTAGGCATGATTAACATATATGCTCCAGATTGAGGGGGAGTGTTATAGTATATATGTAACTATAGGAGTTTACTACTCTTATGTCCCTTATTGTAGTTTACTAGTCTTTAGTTAGGGTTTCCATGTATGCCTATATATATTGAACTCTATTGCATAGAATAAAGTAAGGAGTTATTTCATATCTTCCTCTAACAACACTCATCGAGCAAGGAAAAAAGAGAGGCTACTTTCACCGTTTCCCTATTGAATAAGTGACAATGGAACATAAAAGAAAAAGACTTCAAACTTCCCGCCCAAACCAAAAACTCAGAGATCAGATGATTTTTAGAAAAGGACAGATGATAAAGATGAGAATAGATAGAACAAAGGGAGGCTATCCCCAATCCATTGATCTTCCCAAAAAAAAAAACGTCTCCTTACTATACACCACAATGCATCTAACCTAAGGAGAGAGAATGGATCTCAAGCGAGATGGTCTTCCGGGAGTACGATGCATGCTTTTAACCCTTTTCGCTAACTACTCGAAGGGAGCAAAGCCATGCTTGCTTACAAGGATTCTATGCCACAAAAATTCGGGCTCAAGGGAAAAACGGCAAAGCCACTTAGCCGACAAAACATTGTTACACAGTCTTAAGTTTCCATTCTCCAACCCTTTCTGATTCACATGGTGCCCAATAGCCCCCCAGCTAACCAGATGAGATCCCTTCCCCTCACCCATTCCTTCCAAAGAAAATCTCTCATAAGCTTCTCGATACTTTTGCAACATAGCTAGGAACTTTAAATAAGGAAAACTAGTGAACTGGAATCCCGCTAAGCATAGATCTGATCAATGTGAATCTACTACGCTTAGAGAAAAAACCTTTCTTCCAAGAGGCTAACCTTTTACAAATCTCTCAGAAACAAGATCCTAGAATGACACAGCACTCAGATTTTCCCTCAAAGGAAGACCAAGATAGTGAGTAGGAAGGGCACATCACAACCAACCCTAGAAGCCCATCTATTGAGCTTCCCTGATCACGGTTGATACCCAAGACCTGGCACGTATTCCTATTAAGTTATCAAAGGATATAGTGGAATGTATATTCATTTCATATGTCGATGTCTAAGTATAGACATGAAAATGTTGGCATGTTGATGAAATTTATATCCTGCCTTCATGAATTGCAACACAGTTGCAGTCCATGCGAAGAAGAGTTTTAGCTTTAATGCAGGAACCCAAATGCCCTACTGGATTGGTCCCAGCACAGAAGATTGAAGCGCCAGTTACAGCTTGTGTTCTACATATTTTCATGATGTCAATTTTTTTGAAATGGAAACAAGCCTCTTTATTAATGTTAATAAGTGAGATTAAAGCTCAAAGTACAAGAGAATTATACTAAGAGCAAAAAAGAACAAAAAATGACTAAAAGAACGATCACAACAAAAGTACGAACGAGTTGATCAAGACCTTCAAGGTCCCGAGTGAAACGATGAAAATCTGAAACAAAGCAAAACTTAAAAAAATCTTTCAATGAGAAACCCTAAACAACTGAGAACTTGCACACGAAAGCTTCAAAATGGACGGATGGAGAGGAAACACCAAGAAAAGACAATCAACCAAGCTGCTTAGAGTATGACATGATTAAAAAATTTCTTTTGTCCCCGGAGCCTTGCAAAATCTTCAAATATAACCCATCAAAGCTCCAAGTTGTCAAACTCCTAGAGCCTGAATAAATCTTGCATGAATGACTAGCTTTGGATTGTGTTATCTAAGAGACTTTGGAGTACCAAATTATTAGAAGCGTTCGTCGAAATCCCTGTGATCCACTAAACAAAATTCCATATTAGATGACTGATGTAAACACAAACAATTTTACTTTCAGAACTTAATCCAAAACTAATCAACATATCTCAACAATAGACTTTAATTGATCTGGTACTTTGTAATTGTTATAATTCTATTATTGTGAATATCCTTGTTATATTTTTTCCTTTCTTAGTTTTGCTGCACTTTCCTTCTTTGATCACCATTGTATCTTGTATATATATAATTCTTTAGTGAATGGAATAAGGTACTCTGATTTTCTCTCAAACCTAAGTATTTTACATGGTATCAGAGCATTAGAGAAAATTAGGGTTTGAGATTTTAGAACCCTCTTTTGTGTTACATTAGGGTTTTTTTGTGGAGGGGTGGGTTTATAGTTTTTTCACCGCTGCCGTCATTGGTTTGTTTGCCGCCATTGCAGTCAGCCGACAGCCGCTGCCGTCGGAAGTTAGTTTTTCGACACCGCCCAGTTTAAAAGGGAGCCCAACCGCCGATCTACAAAACCCAAAGTTTTCAAAGCCGTCCGAGCAGCGCGTGAGGTTCACGTGCCGCCCCTTCCTCCGCTGCATTTTCCACGCGTCGGCGCGTGCAGGCGCGTGAGCCGCCGTTTTTTGTTCGTTTTTTGTGGGTTTCGTCGGACCTAGTTCCTCTCTTTGGTGGTGGTTTATGTGGCCATTCGTGTTGTTCATTCAAGAAAAAAAAAATTCCTTTCTTTTCGTAAATTAGGGTTTTTTTTCTGCACTTTTGATCTGTATTTTTCCTGTTTGTTTTGAGGTAATGGCCGACAAGAAAACAGTAGTCACGTCAGAGATGATTCGTGGAGATCGAATGTTCGTCACTTTATTAGGAGCATTGAGATGGATGAACACATCAACGAAGAGCCACCAACTGATGATACCAAAAAGATTTGGTGGCGAGATGATTCAAGAATGTTTCTACAAATCAAGAATTCTATTGACCGTGAAATTGTTGAGCTAGTAAATCACTGCGAATCAGTCAAAGAACTACTGGAATATCTAGATTTTCTTTTTTCTGGGAAAGAAAACAATAATAGAGTGTTTGATGTTTGTAAGACCATATATCAACCTGATCAAAGAGAAAAGTCTCTCACGAGTTAGTTTATGGAGGTCAAAAATACCTGTGCAGAATTCAATGCATTGATTCCAATGCCATTAATGAATTTAACTCCTCCCTCGAATTGTCGGCGTCATTTAACCTTCCTCTCTCCTATCCTTCAGCCAACCCAAACGGATTTTTCTCTAAAAAAAAAAAAAAGAAAAAGAAAAGGGAAAAAAACCAAAGAAGCTTTCCTTTCAAACCCCTTTCTTCCTTTTCCCAAACACTTTGTCAGAAGAAAAACCCTTGCTGATCCCAATAAAAAGAGATTAACAAAGGCCAAATTATATCTCGATCCAAATCCTGATATCTTGGAAGCCACTTGTGATCAGCTTCTTTCAACCTTCTCATCTCCAAACCTTTTCAATAAACCCGTAATTCCCTCCATTAAACCTTCAACCTCCTTCTCCCTTCCCAACTCCAACAACATTTTCACCAAAGGTTCGCCACACCGCACAGCAAACCCTACGCAGGTGTCAAAATTAAACAAAGATCTCACCTCTCCTATGAGTGTGAGCAGTGATGAAGGTGTTTGCTCGAAACCCTGCCCGGCCTCTAAATCACCAACCTCCCTTGACCCTCTCATAACCGACCTCAATTCTCTTCTTTCTAATGAAGAAACCTTTGTCCCAAAATCCATCGCCTCTGCCTCAAACTCACCAAACAGCCACAAGTCCATCCCATCCCACCTTCTCCCCATTGTTAACAAATTAAATTTAAAATTGGCTTGATACTATCCAGCCATTGATCACAGTGTTCTCCAAAGGCAGCAATGAAAATAATCTCTTGGAACACCAGAGGACTAAAAGATGTAAGCAAAAGAATCTCCCTGAAACGTTTTCTGAAGAAACATAATCCGGATTTGGTTTTAATTCAAGAATCAAAAAAAGAGGATTTTGATATTCCATTCATTAAGTCTTTGTGGAGCTCAAAAGAAATAGGCTGGGACTTTGTCAAATCCTCGGGAGCTTCTGGAGGTTTGCTTTCAATGTGGGACTTGAATAAAATCTCAGTCAGTGAATGCCTCAAGGGAGATTTCTCCTTGACTCTCAAGTGTACTACAATATGCAAAAAATCTTTTTGGATCACTAGTGTTTATGGCCCCTCCAGATACAATGAAAGAAAGAAAGTCTGGCCTGAACTATCAGCCCTCTCAAAGGCAAATCCAGGAGCATGGTGTATTGGAGGTGATTTTAATATTACCAGATGGGCTCACGAAAGGATTCGAAATGGCAGATCAACCCGAGGTATGCGGCTTTTTAATAAATTTATTGATGAGGCTAAACTTCTGGAAATTCCACTTTGCAATGGCAGATTACATGGTCTCGTGATGGAGCCTCCACAGCAAAATCTCTTTTGGACAGATTTTTTATAAACATCGAGTGGGACTCAACTTTTGAAGACTCAAGAACTACTAGACTCACCAGAATATTCTCAGATCATTTTCCCCTAGCTTTAGAAGCAGGATCAATATCTTGGGGTCCCTTTCCTTTTCGTTTTTGTAATATTTGGCTTGCAAACAAAGACTGTGATTCGATCATAAAGGATTCTTGGAATTCATCTTTAGTTGAGGGATGGTCTGGTTTTGTCTTCACTCACAAGCCGAGGCTAGTAAAGCAAGACATTAAGAAATGGTGGGGCAATTTTTCAGAAAGCTCAAAAGCGGAGGGAGGATGAGCTAATCTCTGAGATTGAAAGATCAGATATTCGGGCAGAACACTCTTTACTAAGCACTAATGATCTTAATCTCAGAAATCAATTTAGAGTTGAGTTACTTTCTTTGTTTAGAGATCAAGAAGTCAGCCTCATTCAGAAATGCAAGCTCAACTGGTTGAAATTGGGGGATGAAAACACAAGTTTTTTCATAGATTCTTGGCAGCAAAAAAAAGAAAAAATCTTATTACAGAGTTGATCAATGAGAATGGGGTTCCTACCAAATCATACAGAGAAATTGAGCAGGTAATCATCAGTTTCTACTCTTCTCTATACTCCAGTAACCCTCAGGAACGGCTCCTCCCTTTGAACCTCAACTGGCCATGTATAACCTCAACCCAGAATTCATTCCTCACAGCCCAATTTTCTGAACTTGAAATCAAAATGGCAGTAACCTCACTTGGGAAAAATAAAGCCCCTGGACCCGACGGCTTCACTCCTGAATTCTTGCTAAAATATTGGGATGTAGTTAAAGTTAACCTTCTCCCCATCTTTGATGATTTCCACAACAATGGTAAGATCAATGCTTGCATAAAGGAGAACTTCATTTGCCTAATTCAGAAAAAGGTAAATGTGATGACAATCAAAGACTATAGACCAATAAGCCTCACAACCTTAACCTACAAAATCATAGCTAAGGTTCTAGCTGAACGACTAAAGATGGTTATGCCCCATATCATCTCCCCCACGCAAAGCGCTTTCGTTGAAGGTAGGCAAATTCTTGATCCTATTCTAATAGCCAACGAAGTTGTTGAGGA
>JBBPDJ010036721.1:0-14575 GCA_037974625.1 Cucumis cinereus | reverse complement strand
CCATCATATATATTTGAAAACAATCCTTTGCAACAGTCACTCTAGATGGAATTACAAACTTTGGATTTAATGCCAAAGAAAATTTACGAAATCCTTCACTTTCTACAAACTTAAATGGCAATTCATCTAAGATGACCATAAAAGCAAGCATTATTCTACAATTTTCTTGAGTGAAAGATGTAGCCATCAAACTACTTTCAGAATCTCCCTCTCCTTCAACATTATCTTCAAATTGATTTTTATGCTTCTTACATTTCTCTAAATGTCTTCTTAGATTAGTTGTACCATTTCTTTTTGAATCACATGCATATGTAGCCCCACAATACTTACAAGCAGCCCTGGGATATTTAGGATCGCAGCCTTCTACCTTTATAAAATGTTCCCATACTGATGAAGATGGTTTAATAGGTTTTCTTTTTCCTAATAATCTTACTAGACTAGAACAACTTTGTTTTGAAGTCTCGTCTCCAGAGAATGAAGTCATCCTATAGAAATAAAATCTAACATAACTTATAATGTGAAAGATGATAAACACCAAAACAAAGTACCCATAAGAAACTAGCATAAAAAATGTGGGAAAACTTACAGAAAACTTACAGAAAAAAATAAATAGAATTCAACTGGATAAATAGAATTGAAATGCAGAAAAATTAACAGACAAGGTTAAAAAAATGGCTACTTGAGCTAGTTAAATGAATGTTTAAATACAAGAACCTAAATCAAGTATATAGTTAAATGAATGTCAACATGTGTAAGTAGTGTTAGCAATCAAAACATCTCTATATTTAAAATTTCTACATTTCTATGGTACCGATAAAAAGAACTAGATATTTATCATCGTTTTATACATCAAAATTCTTACTACTAGTCTCCTAACCCGATCAACCTCACCTCAAAACTGCAAATATTAACAGAGAGTCAAAGTAATGGGTAAAATTGTACAAAAGGGTGAACCATTGAAAATGGAATTGCAATGGACATATAGGGAGTGTGGAAGGGAATCTAATTTGTTCTTCTAAAAGTAACCTCAATTCAACACTTGATTTTTGTTTTTTCTATACTTTGTGTCTCTCACTTGTAGTTGTTTTAGGGATACACTCCGAGTTCGTGCCTTTAATAGTGAAGGTAGACTTATTGTTCATAACTATGCATTTTAAAATGATTATGCAATCTTTGATCACTTGTTGTGTCACTTATTGTGGAAATGACAAAAAAAAAAAAGGAGTATACAATACGAAAATATATTGTAGAAATAATTTGTTTAATAATCTTATTCTTTGGGTTCTGTATTGTCTATGATTTTTACTTCAAAATTTTCTTCCTTGCATTCCGGTTCTAGAAGGGGATTTTGGAGAGTCCATTACGTTTCCTTTATGATTATTATTTTTCCATTCAATTTGTAGCTGGCTTGTGAAGAGAATGGAGTTTTGCTCTTTTGCGTCATATGTTGGGGAGGTTGCGTCATATGATGGGTTTTTGACGTATTGTATAGGAGACCCAGTTTAACTTGTAGAATCTAGAATCCACTCTAAGTATAATTTAGTGAAACAACATCAAATGCAGTGGTTGAAATCTTTAACAAATCATATCTCAAAGCACATGTAGTGACAAAAATAAGCACAAATATATTTTCAACAAAAAATCGTCTCTCAAAGCACATGTATTTTAGGGCAACTTCTGGAATTAAAAAATCTGCCAAAAACTTGTAACAAAAATGGAGATTAAAGAAATGGGTTCAACAAAAAAAATGAGGAAAAAGAAAAATTCTGAGAAGGAAAAGAGAGTTTACCTGTAATGATTGGAGAATAAGGCAAAAACTCAACCGAGAATGAACGACGAAGAAATTTCTTAATGAACGGCGAAAACTCAAGGCGAGGGAGAGACAAGAGCTTCAACGGAGAATGAACGGCAAGGACAAACCAGAATTCGAAAGAATGAACGGCGGGAGCTTCGACAGGGAGGGAGAATGAACGCGGATGAAGGCAAGGGAGAGACGCGCGGATGAAGGACTTCATTCTTTAAGTTGTTAACCTAATTGGACGAACCGAAAACCAAACCAAACCGAACCGATCTTGTTTGGTTTGGTTTGGTTTGGTACTAATATACTTATAATCCAATCCAAACTGAACCGAACCGAATCGATCCGGTTTGGTCTTCGGTTTGGTTCGGTTTTTTACACCCCTACTCACCATTATATAAGCAAGGAGAGAAAAGAGAGAACAATAAATATAAAGATTAAAAACACCTAACCCGAAGATTTGAGGAACAATAGGTGGAGAAAGAAAATAGTAGAGAAGATGAATAGTGCAGAGTAATTATGACTTAACATCCCCCCTCAAATGAGTGGTAGGAGAGAAACAAAGTCTGAGTTTGTCACGTAAACACAAGTGAGGACCAGAAGACAATGCATGGTTTTGTAAGATAATCAATAAGTTGTTCGTGAGAGGCAATATGAAATTTCCAAACACCAATCAAGAACTTGGTCCCGAATGAAATGGGCATCAAGTTCAATGTGTTTGGTGCGAGTGTAGAATATGGGGTTGTATGCCAAGGCAGCTGCACTGATGTTGTCACGCCACACAGTATGAGTGAATTTGATGGGGACTCAAAATTCATGTATGAGTGAGTGGAGCCACGAAATTTTCCACACAACATGGGAGAGAGCCCAATATTTTGATTCAATACTGGAACGAGCAACGATAGCTTGTTTTTTAGATGACCAAGAAACCAAGGTAGGACCAAAGAAAACACAATAACCACCTACCGATTTCCTGTAGTCCGGAGATGCGGCCCAATCAGCATCCGAGTCACCTGTAAGAGTAAGAAGCGGGACAAGTTGGATAAAGAGGCCAAGATTGTGAGTCCCTTGAAGGTATCGAAGGACTCTTTTTAGAGCCTGTCGATGGTTAACAGTTGGAGCTTGACTGAATTGACTGAGCTTGTTAACTACAAGGGCAATATCCGATTGTGTATGAAATAAATATTGAAGTGACCCAAGTGTGCTGCGAAACAGATGAGTATCCATGAATGGATTGCTGTCATTAAGATGAAGCTATTTATCAGACACCATTGGGGCTCCCACAGGTTTAAGGTACTGAAGGTGAAGTCGTGTGAGAAGATCTTGAATATACTTAGATTGAGAAAGGATAAGACCAGTGGATGTGTGATGAACCTGTATGCCAAGAAAGTAGTGAAGTTGCCAAGGTCCTTCAAAGCAAATAAAGATTTTAAGTTAGTAATGACAACATCCATTAGAGAGGATTTGAGTCCGTGAGGATTAGATCATCCACATAAATTAAGAGAAAAAGAGTTTTCCGATCAGAGTGATATATAAACAAGAAGGTATCAACTTTGAAGGGTTGAAAGTTCTACTTAATGAGAGTGGATTGAAGGGCATCATACTATGCATGAGGTGCTTGTTTAAGGCCATATAAAACCTTATTTAGTTGGTAAGGATGATGCTGATCAACATACCTCTAAGGTTGAGCAATAAAGACATCTTTGGAGAGAGTTCCATGAAGGAATGCATTACTTAAATCCAGTTGCTTCAAAGACCACTTCCATGTGACAGCCAAAGTGAGGACAATTCGGCTTGATCATCGAGCTAAACATTTCACCATAGTCAAAACCTAGTTGCTAAAGACAACGCTTAGCCACCAAACGAGCCTTATAACGTTGAACTTGACCATTAACATCCCTTTTATTTTATAAATCCATTTGGTTCCCACTAGGTGTTGGTAAGACTCTAGAGGCACCAAATTCCAAGTGTAGTTGTGTTGAAGGACTTGAAATTCTTTGTCTATAACTATTTGCTAAGAAGGACATGTAATAGCTTGAGAAAAGGTATTTGACTCAATGTGAGACCAATCGGTTTGATGGTGGGCAGTGGCTAAACTAGTGAAAGGATGTTTAGGCTTGAAAATCTCAGATTTAGCACGGGTAGTCATGGTGTGGGTGTTTGTAGACAGATGAGGCAAGGTAAAAATAGAGTCGAAAATAGGAGGGGAGTAAGGTGAGATATGGAAGGGGGTGAGTTTGAAGGATGGGGAATTGGAGGAGAGAGAGGAGGTGGGGAGAAAATGATAGGTGTATGTGATGGAAGTAAGGGAGGTGATGAGGAAGAAAGAGAGTTAGATGGAAGTAAGGAGAAGTGGGGTTGGAGGTGGTAGTAGAGACATTAATGGGCATGTGAAGCCAAGAGGAGATGGAATTTGAAGGCATTGAGGTGTTCTCATATTTAGTTGGGAATAGTTCAGTGTAGGAAAATTTATCCTCATTAAAGTAGGCATGACGAGAAACAAAAATTTTGCCCTATTTGTTCAAGCATCGATACCCCTTATGATACAAACTATATCCAAGGAACACACACATTTCAGTGTGAAATGTGAATTTATGCTGTTTGTATGGACGAATACACGAATAACATGCAGTACCGAATGCACGCATGCATTTGTAATCTAGGTGTTTAACATTTATAAGAAAATAGGGTGATTTACCTTTAAGAGTAGGTGTTGGCATCCTATTTATGAGATACACAACAATGTGGAAAGCTTCCCACCAATAGGACAGTGGCATTCTAGCTTGGGCAAGAAGGGCGATATCTGTTTCAACAGCACGGCGATGCTTTCGTTCAATTCGACATTTTGTACTGATGTGATGGGCAAGTCAATTGTATTTCTATACCATGGTCTTTGGCGTGTGGCAAGAGAGGCTTGAACTTCCATCCATTATCACACCTCACTTTCTTATTGGTTGATTCATATTGATTTTAAACTAGAGTTTTGAACTGTTTGAAGATTGTAAAAACTTCACCGTAGTAAGTTTGGCATAAGAGAAATTGATTTGAACACTCAAACATAGCCTAAAGCTCATATTAAGACACTAAAAAAGTACTTTAATTAATTTATGTCTTGAAAGTTGATTTTCTTTTTACATGGAATAAGAGAATCGAACATCAACCTTGTTGTTAATAGTATAAGTTTTATGTCAATTGAGTTAAAATCTTATTTAACACAATTTTTTTTTTCATATCGTTCATTTTGTTTATTTCAAAGTTCTTACCAAATTCAAACCAATATTTCGTTAAATTATTTTAATTATGAGTTAAATTTTTGGTAACTTTCCTGTTAATATTTTAATTTGAATTTCACACATATTATAAGTTCAAAGTATAATGATTGATTGTCATTGTCACATTTTTTTCCATCTAGATATTAATATTTAGGGGGCCCTTGGGACACATGGTAGGTTATTATTGTCAATGGTTATTATATTTTGTGGGTTATAATAATTTGTGGATTATTATAGTCTGTGTTCGGGATGCAAACTGTTATCGTTTGATTTATAATAATCTGTATTTGGGGTGCTGATTATTTTAATCTGTGTTATTATTGTCTATGTATTGAGTGCATATTAGTGTAGTCTGAGCTATAACAGTATGTAATTTAAATGTATGTTATTCTAGATCGTGTATAATGTTTTTGTACTATTATTTTTTGGTATCATGTACAATTTTTTTTGTACTATTTTCTTTGTCATACAAATAATTATGTACATGATGAAATATTTTTTTTTTTGAAATATAATTAAAACTATATGTTCCACCAATTTATATAAAATTAACTGGATTTTAATTAATGTTAAAAAACTATCTTTTATTTTTTTGTCATTTTCGGAGATAACTTAGTTATCATGAAATTGTTAAAAATGTAATGTATGGATACAATTCATGTGTTTCATTCATAAGCTCCCTTTTTTGGAGGTACAAAATTGGTTCTAAAATAAAACATATAACTCATAATTACCTTACACTTCTCTAGTTAATTTGTTCATTTTGTTTAATATTTTAATATTTTGATTTTTATTGGGCTTTGAAACAAAATTTCATAGATTGTCACTTTAACTAATTTAAAAAAGATCATAGTTTTCTTTTTTAATCATAATATGCTAACTTCAAATTGAAATAAACTAGTATTTTAATGCTAAATCCAAAATTGGAAAATTATAATTTTTTTTATCAAAATATATTTGAAAAATAAAAAATCAGAAAGTTTGAATTTTAATTTTTATTTGGCCTCTAAGTTTTTTTCAACATTGTAATCTACAACTTTAAAACATAATTTTAAGTCTTCAAGCCAGTTAAATTGACCAACGAAAAAAAATAAAAATGTTGTTAAACTAATTTAGGAATTTCTACCCATATAGCCTAAATAAATATACCTAATTACACAATTGTTGTCTAGTGAGCTATTATTTTATACAAAACCGTTGCTTAATTTACTTCTTCAGCACTATCTCCTAAAATGAAGGAAACATTTTAAACAATTATAGGAGGATTGATAATTTCAAAAAGATAATTTAATAATAATAATAACAAGTTTTAAAAAATCCAAAAGAAAATAATAGAAAAATGAGAAATTGCATTTTAAAAAATATTATTATAATTAAATGTATTTGGAATGACTTATAAAAAAAGATTTTTCAAAAATTCATTTTATTTAAACCCTTTTGAAAAATACTTCTTAAAATAAAAATACGAATGTGTTTGACAATTCTCTTTTAAAAGTGTTATTATAAAAAAAATTCAAGTTTGACTGGTAACGACTGAAGGTTTGTTGCCGGCGGTCGTCGGAGTTGGTTCCCGAAAGTTTGTTGGTAAAGTCATCAGAAGTGGTGGTTGGAGATTGACCGACGACAATCACCAGAAGTGGTGTACGAAAGTTGACCGATCAACTTACCAATCTTTGAAACAAACACCCACTTAGGGTTGAAAAATAGTAATGAAGATTATTTGAAATCATAATCCTAAACCCAACTAAAATTAAACCTTACCCCAAACAAGAAGTGGGCTATTATAGCTCACTTCACTCCATGCTCTAAAAATGCCTTTAATAATTTATTTTAAAAATTTTAAAATGATCGTAGCTCAGCTAGCATAATGCTTGTACTATCGACCTCGAGGTTAGAGGAGGAGGAAGAGGAGTCTCTCCACGCTTTAATTACAATACCTTTACAAAAAAGTCCATAAACCTTCATGAAAGTAACAATTTAGTTCATAAACTTTAATTCGTAACAATTTAGTTCCTATACTTTCAATTTTATAACAATTTAGTCCTTGAACTTAAGTAGGTAACAATTTGGTTCTTTTTACTTTTCAAATTTGCAACAATTTAGTCCATGACGTAAAACATTCATCAAAATTAAATGTCCATTTTATCATTGCATGATGTAGACTTTGTATTTTACAATAATGTTGATTCTCTAATTTGTTTATCGACTAATTTGTGTAAAAAATCTCATTAAATATTAACAATAATTTCTACAATAAAAGACTAAAACATCACACATTTTGAAGTACAAGAACTAAATTATTAGTAGTTCAAAGACTATATTGTTACAAAATTGAAATTACAAAAACTGAATCGTTACAAATAAAAAATGATTAGTTTTACAAAAATTTAGGAACTTGAATTTCAACCCAATAACAATAATCTTTTCATGAGGCAACTATTTCTAAAGGGACGAAAACAAAAAATTAAATTTATAATTATTTTTTATATGACTTCAATAGTGCTCTCGTGACAATGCTCAAACATTTGCTTCTCACAATTTTAAGTAACCATTGTAATATACCAAATTCAACTTGATTTAAATTTATTTTTTCTAAAATAATAATAATAGTCCATAGCTGGACTAAACTATTATATAATTATGTAAACAATATAGTCCTCATCATGAGTTCAAATTTATCAATTAACCTAAATATTGAAAGTAAATTAACAAATCGTACCTCATCTTATTATATAATATAGTTTTGTTTTCTACAATTTTTGAATAGTTTTATCAAATATAAAATCATGAATAATATATTAACGTTAAAAACAAAGAAAAAATAAAATCCCAATAAAAGTAAGTACCATATTTTTACGATATTAACAAACCACAAAAATATATTTTTTTATTGATCTATAGGAAAAAAAAAAGTTTTACAATTCCAAAATAGAGAAAAACAATATATTTAATCCAAACGAGTTGTCAAATGGATCATCAATAAATCTAGAAGAAAACAAAGCAACTTCAACTTCCATTAAAGAGGAGTTCTAAAAAGCTTCACAAATCCAAAAGAGATAGCAAGCAATTTCCATGGAAGAACAACCATCAAAAGCTTCAAAAGATTGTCATAGCAATCTATATGACTATCAAGAGTTTAAGGCCATGATTGGTCATCTCAACAAAGCCACTCATTTCAGTCCCAATATTTTATCTAAACATCTTATCAATTCACCATTTTATCGTCAACGTTTGAATGAAATTTACAAAGATAGTATTGCTTCAACTAAGAAGATTACATGGTATCAAACAGGTGATTATTTCTTTTTTTTTTTTTTTCAATTTCAACTTCGTATAGATCAAAAATGAATTTAGGTCAACAATATAATTAGCATGATCAAATCCTCCCTAAAAGTCGAAGGTTCATTCCCACTCCCTCACACTTGTAGTAAAAAAACACAAACATTATGTCAAATTTGACCAATATATTTTAACTAATTGATGGCTATATTTAGGTCGGCAAAAAGGAAAAATTGAGACCTCAAAAGGAAGCACAAAACAAAGGGGGATGATATCAAATGTATCACTTGCTGGGAAGCTATGGAAGCAAATTAAGGTAGGCCTAATGGGCATTCTTCCAAAGAAAGAAGTGAAGTAATTATGGTTTTTTCTTTTCATGTTCTGTATATTCATTCAGTTATGTAGTTTATATTTTCTATACTTTTAATGTGACCAGTAAAGTCTTTAGGTTAGCATCTTTCACAAATATTCCATATTTCGACCATATCCACCATAAGTGAAATAGTATTATTCATGCTTTACCAAATTGAGAATATTAGATTCTACATCCAAAACTTAGATTTCTAAATTTCCAAATTGCTTAATCACATCAATAATCATATCAATGGCTAACGATTTTAGAGATAATAATCGAGTTTATAACAATATTCTTAAAAAATTGTAAATATAACAAAGCATATTAACGATAGAAGTCGATCGCTGATAAAATTTGTTATATTTACAATTTTTTTAAAATTATTGTCATAGATGCTAATATTTTGATTTTAATTGTTATATCTGTAATTGTTCCTAATCAAAATAGTAGATTTCGTGATATGTTTTGAAAAAGGAAAAATAAAAAAGAAACTTGTTTGGACTAATTTTGATCTGCATGTGATGACACATGAGCTTCCTTAGCCAAATTCTTCCAATCCAAAATCTCATTAGTTAATATGTTTGTATTTTAAATTTCATTAATTAAACACAAAAATTTCTCAAACAAAGTGCTGCGAATCTTGCTGGATTTATGTTTGGTACTTAAGCAATAGAGAGAAACCTCTCTCAAACCTCATTAATTTTACACCAAATTAAATATAATTCATGTACAAATTAGATCACTGCTATAAAAATGTACTCTGAAAAAACAAGATTAATGAAAATAAACGTGTTTACCAGAAACGCCTTGTTAGTAGTTACACTCATAACACAGAAAATAGCTAAGGATGCAAAGAACACAAAATAAAGAACACCAGGAGTTTGGTAACCTAGTTCGGTGGCCACCACCTAAGTCTGGGAGTTTAGGTGCCCGATTAAGAACAATGATTTATTGCCTCAACAAGAGTCTTAAGTGATTATCAAACTCTGCAAGGTGATTATCAAGGAATCCACAATAGATCTTTGATCCGTAAGAGCATGGATATGACCACTTAGCATACGGGACTCGAAAGTAAGTACATGCCAGATATGATTGCTCAATGAATGAGGAATTAACAGACCAATATCTGGAGTCTGAATGTCATCTACATGGTCAATATCCTTAGATTCTGGAGCTCTCATAGTATGCACAATGTCTGGAACATAAGCACCCTGAAATAGACGCAAACTTAGCTGCAACACTCTAGGAGATGGACCTGGAAGATCCTGAGGTGTAAATACATTGGGATGTTGCGAAATCATTAATCCACATAACAATCGAGGAAAGCAAATAGGTATCTTCAATCCATATGATTCAACATGTCAAACTATTTGGGATAAGATAAGATCTCCTACATTAATTGCAGCACCAGTTCCAATTTCATAAATCAATTGACCAAGAGCTATTGAAATACTAGAAGCATGTGTAGAAGGTATCCAGTTAGCGATGCCAATTTTATGAAGTACAACATACCTGACACTTAGAGCGACAGTAGATAGATGACCAGAAGCAGGCCAGGTAGTTATAGTTCCACCAGTTAATTATGTAGCCAAGACTTCAGAAGTAGGGCGAAGTGGTACATTATCAGGTATTTGTTCAAGTTTGAGAAATTGATTTATGGCTAGAGAGGATAAATCAAAACACAACCCTCTAACATGAACTCTTCGAAACTCAGGGTCACCGGGATCATTAAACCCGGCTGGTAGACTGACGATTAGCTCAGAATCAATTTAGTATAAAGTGGTCCAACTTGAGAAACAATCTTGGTAAGACCTGCTCTATAAATGAAATCCATAATCTCAATACATGAATGATGCTTGTCTGAGATATTAACTTCATCTGCAATTCTTCTTTGCACGACATACTTTCATTTTGATACATTATCTTCGCAATGAAAAGAAATACCATCAATAGGGACAGATGGAACATTTGGTGGAATCTTACGTCTCCCTGTCCTTGTAGATATATACTTTGCCCCTTTTGACACTCGTGGATGAGAGGCAACACCAGCAGACTTTTTGCCCATAGATTTGGATTGATTATTCTTTTTGGTAACACGTTTGGAAGACTTAATAAGCTGAGCAATACAAACATTGTCGTCAGAGGAAGTACAAGCGTCAAGCATAATACTTTACTTGACAGTGTATAAGCGTCATGCATAACACTTGACAGTTTTTTACCGTCAAGCCTAACACTTTACTTGACAGTTTTTCAGTGTCATGTAATTCAGTGTAAGAATAAGGGACTTTTCTTGAAAGTTCAATCTTGATGGTTTTTCATTGTCAAGTTTAAACTATACTTAACAGTGTTTCACCGTCAAGAAAGGTTTGTAATTTTTTTAAAAAAATTTAAAATTTATTATCTCCATATAATTTCACATGTATTTGCATCTGTTTTGCATTTCTAAAATAGTATATATACAACAATCCAACAATATTTTGTACATTAACTTCAAACACTAATATTGAACTTCCTAAATTAATTAACTACAAAGTATACAAACTTTCAACATCGTTCCAATAAATGACTAACAAATTGCATATATATCCTTGAACAAATATACTTGGTCATTATATACACTTACAACCCACAGAAATCATAACAAAGCCTATGTCCAGTATCAACAATATATGCATAGCTCATATTAACAACATATATATCTCCAACATTTTCTACCATATGAACATATTGTTCTACCCCTATATCCAATATGAATAAAATATATGTCTAGCCCAAATAACATATGCATAGCTAGCACTAGTTGCACCTCATCCAACTCGAAACTTACTAGCCTTGGATGAAATTGGCTTCAAATACAAACATAGATTCCACGACTTAAACCAAAATACAACAAACAAGTCAAGTTAAAACGGGCTCGTAGAGCAATATTTTATCAAATACTTAAAGTGTTAATGAAATCAAATAAAAAGCCACAAATTCACAACTTAGACCAATTGGCCATCTTTTAATGCTTGAGAGGCGTTCAAGAATGTCTTTTTTTTTTTTATTTTATTAAGGCTAAGATCATTTTAATTAAATACTAGCCAACGCAAGTAGAAGTCCAAATAAGTTAACATATGGTAACTAAAAAACTACAACTCAAAACCAAAGAGAACATCAAAACACATAGAACAAAAACATGAAAACATATAAGACAACCCTATAAACAAAAACCTAAATCTACATCACCTTTAGACAAAAACATATTATTTGAGACTAATATTTCAGTGGGCCAATATATAAAAGCAACAATACTTTAAAGAACCATTGTTTTGAGAAATTAGTATATAAAAAAGATTAAACAGCTAGAGAAAAAAGTTCGAGAGAAAATGTTTTAGAGACAGTTTTAAAATTCCTTTGAGAAAGCATTTATGCGAAAACAAAATTAGAGAGAATAGAGAAAAAAGTTCACCAAAAAAAGAACGAAGAAAAATTCGAGAAATTTTTTTGGAGTTATTATACAAATCTAAATTTAGTCCCTTTGTATCAATCCATAGGAATAATAATCATTTTAAATTAACCAAATATTGAATAAAGTTTACCTTTTTTTTCTTATCAAAATGGTCAGCCAATGCCACCAATTCATCCAAGGAATCCAAACACCTACTTTTGGATGGATGCAGCTCCTCCCGTCGACCATACTCCCTCTTCAAGCTCCTCTTTGAGTAAGAAGCAACTGTATGCAAAAATACATTAGTAACTCAAAGTTGAATACCAAACTCAGCTGGCCAACCAAGAAACCAAGAGATTGAACATACAAAATTTACAATCTGAAGCTTGCTGTTGGTTGAGAGAGGCCTAAAAAATGTAAAAAATTTCATCACCTCAATGCCTGCATAAATAAAAACAATCGAATTAAAACTGAGTCAAATTCATCCACTTGACCAATCAAGAAACCAAGAGATTGAACATAGCCTAGAAGAAAATCAAATGTTGTATCTAGCAGAACTTAGACATGCCGTCAAACAGATTTTACAACAAAGAAATGATAGAGAACGAAGAACACCAAGCGATGAAGCTACTCAAAGAAGCTTCCTACCAATCAATTATGAGTACTCATCAATTTAATATTTGATATGCTTCATGCCACACAAAAAGAAGACAATAGATACATCACAAATTTCAAAATAGGGGAAATACATCAACAACGGTGAACTAGTAACACAAACATAGAACTCCAATTACACGAAACACAAGTCACAACAAAGGCAAACCGACATTTTATACGCCCAGAATTAGAAAATAGATATTCCAATGATTTTCTAATATCTTCCAACTACCCGTAAAAATTATGTTATACACATTATATTATAATTATAATTATTATAAAATAAGAGCAAGAAATGAGTTCAGAAACACTTACAATAGTCAAATCATTAATCCACAAATATCAACACGTCAATAATGTATATATTCTCAATGTCACTCAAGATGCATATTTGAACCTACCTACTTCCCTTATTTGATAGTTCAGTCGGTTAACAGGAACACACAAAACTACCTAAACATATAGCATATCCATTAGTAAATGTGTCCTACTTCTACTCACCTTCGCATTAGGTTGACTACAATTAGAACATGGATGACCATTTTCAGGAAAAAGTTCAGCTATCTGGCCCAACACCAGTCATGCTCTTCTCACTGTTGAATGGCTTGAAGGAACAATTCGCCTGACCCCTCCCTTCATTTAAGATTATCGAGTCAGATTCATTTATCTTTGAAAGAAATCGACACTAAACTAATACTCGCTCACATGAACAGACCTGAAATGGTCATATTCATCAATTGCCTTGTTACAGCGGTAACTGAATGTAAGATTGAGTAGTATTTACGAATAATAAGTTAACAAGGATAAGGAATGTAAAAGATTTATTACTTCTAAGGATAAGTGCTAATGAATATCTCCCCCAAAATAGAAAAATGCACACGGATTGAGTGGACTTGGTACTTAGCTAACCTCAAGAAGACGAAGCTTCATTTCTGAAGTCATACATTCAATTTTGACATGACGTCACTCGCTACAGAGTGTACAAAAACTGAAATAACACTTGGACATTGAGCATCATGATCAACATCCTCTAGGCAGGGTATCGCTGAAACGATCGACACAACCACAACCACAGCAACAACAACATTACGCTTTTCATCATCCGATTCAGCAATATTACGCTTTCAATCATTCGATTCTACAAATCCAAAAACGGAGCTAAATAATAACCATTGTGGCCGATCGTCGGTGGGTGAGTGAGCCATGGGTGGGTCGTTAAAGGATACGTGAGTCCTGGGTGGGACATCGTCGTTGGCTATACGTGATTGTGGGGTGTTGTCCTTTGAGATGGAGAGAAATGGAAAATAATTAGGGTTTTAAAAACTGTAGGGGAAAGTAAAATGAATTGAAAAAAATGAAAGGGGGATTTTCGGGCTTGTGTTAGTGTTTCTTAAAAAAAAATTTAATTCAACCCTATTACTTGACGGCTAAAATCCATCAAGTAAAAAAAACTAAACTTGGGAAAAAAATATTGAAAAAAATTAAAAAGAATCTTTATTTTTCTGTCTTTTGTTTATTTTTTACAGTTTTTAACTTTACTCGACAATTTGTATAAAATCGTCAAGTAATATAAAATCAAAGTATCAAGTAAAGTGTTTTAATTTGTAGTAGTGAATACAATTCCAAAACTTGAACATATGCAAACATTTCACCACATGAAAATTTTCAAAACTTTACATTTGTTCAATATTGTTATATATACAAAATCTTACAACTCCATGAAAGATCAATATGGACAACCTCAATCTTGAAGATTTACAAAAAGAATATCATTTCATAAAACA
>JBBPDJ010036720.1:0-14580 GCA_037974625.1 Cucumis cinereus | reverse complement strand
TACGTTAGTAGTAAATCATGCATGTTACTGTTATAATAAGTTTTGGTACAGTGAGATGTGTTGTATAAGATAGTATGAGTTGCACTATATTTAAGATAATTGTTTAGTTTCCGCTGTTAGATGTTAAGTTTGAGATTGTTTTCCGCAGTTAAGTTTATTCTGCACTTTTTAAGTTATTGGTATTGTTTAAATCGTAGTTAAGTTAAGATGGTCAGTGAGGATCGTCAAGGTAAGAACGAGATTCACTGGCTTCATGCCGTTTCCTAGGCTAGGAGTAGAGAGTCTGGGAGAAGGTGTGACATTTATGATCCTTCACATATATTACCAGAACAACCAGTGGAGTTGAAAGAAAATTTATCATATAATGAAGAGCCAATGAAGATTCTTGACAGGAAAGAACAAGTGTTGAGAAATAAGACAATTCCACTTGTAAAAGTCCTTTGGAGGAATCATGAAATAGAGGAAGCAACATGGAAAACAGAAGAACCAATAAGAAGCAAATATCCTTCTTTATTTGAATAGAGATCTCAAAATTTCGAGAACGAAATTTCAAAAAGGTGGAGATAAATTTTAAACCCTTCTTCTTTTTATCATTAGTTATGTTGTTAACAAGAAATTTAAGTATGGAAGTTAAACTAATTAGATAAAGTTTTGCTATTATATAATTAATTATATTCTATTCATTTTGATATTAGAGTTAAGGAGAAATTTGGATGATAGCATTAAGGAGAAATTTTGTTAAATTAATAAATTAAGTAAAGGCTACTTAAATAGGCCAAACTAAATTTAGAATTAAAGCCCATTATATTGAATAAGAATAGAGGCGATAAGATAAATAGCAAATTAATTATCGTTTGGAAAAATGTCAAAAAGGAAACTTAATTATATAAGTAGCAAAACGAAAAACAATTTAAAAAATGAAATTTAAAAAATGGCAACTCTACCCTAACTATCCTAAAACCCATTAAACACAATCATATCAAATACACTATAATTAAAAATATTAAAATACCTTACAAACATCATATCACATTAATTGTGATGATGATTCTTTCCAGAATCTCTCTTCAACCTTTCAAATCTTTATCACGCTTCTCAGTGCTGATTCAAAAATGGAAAAATAGCTTATACAGACTTCACCTCTTCATCTCCTAAAACGGTACACTTATTCTTCATCTCATCCGACTCCCTCCGTCTTAATCTTCATCTTCATTGAATATTTGTAAGGTAAATGCCTCGTCTGTGCCTCATTACTCCGTTGCTCCAATTGTACCTTGAAAGCAGCTGTCGTGATATCTTAAAAATAGTCCTTTCCTTTCATTCAACCATTGTCATCCACCACAAACATCGAATGTTCGCGACAAAGCTTCGACCATACGACTTTCAACATCTGCTTACCTAAGATCAACAGTATTCATCCCGATTTAACAAAAGGTTCAAATTCTGCTCTCTTGAAGTTACTACATTTAAGGTACCCAACACAAAAGCATGCAAATTATTTCACCAAATCTATTGCTCTCTTCGACCGTCGGCCTTTCAACCCAACTTTTATGATTTTTTGATTTAGAGATATTTTAGGAAAAAGATACCAAATAGAAATAATAATAGGAACATAATGAAAACTAAGATTGAAGGAAGAACAATAGTTAGTGAACGATTGAAAGCTACTGGAGTAAGTGGGGGAAAAAAGAACGCAAATAGAAATCCAACAATTACCGAAATCGAAGAGGAGGTATACCTATCTAAATTATTAATTGTACACAACTGAAAACAAAAAACTAACAACATCTTGACAACATGAAGAAATAATGACTGAAACTTCAGTAGCAACCCGTGCTGCAAGTGCAACAAAACAAAAAGAAAAGAAGAAGATCTGAAAGAGCAAAATGATCAACCAAAAAAAGTTTGAATCAATAGCTTGGTAATACATACTTGACCTTGCTAATCTTGATGATTATTTACTGTCATGTAAATAATGTATTGAAATACACTACCTATATTTGCAGGTTACGAGAAAACGACAGAAGATAAACAAGAAAATACAAGAATATAAAGATAGAAAACTAAGGCAACAAGATAAGGTTTGATGTGTTATAACCATATTATTGTAACTATTTTTAAAATACAGTGTATTTGATAAGAAGTAACTGTGAACATGTAACTAAAAGGAATGATACACATCCACAGAAATCTGCTGCAGAAACTAATATTGAGAAAGATGAAGTAGACAAAGAAGCAGAAGATAAGGAAGTATCAACATCAAACACGGACAAAGAAGAATTATCATTGGATGAAGATTCATCAAATAGTGAGAAACGAAAGGCGAAAAGAGACCTGAAAGGAAAAAGGTTACATTCCAAATTTAAAATCACAAAATGTGTGTGTATTATAAAGGTCTACTTACTAACGTAAATTTCATACTTATAGGTATCAAGAAAGACAAATAATAAGAAGGAAAGGAATACAAGAACGAAAAGAGGATAACTTCCAAAAGTAGAAGAGACAAAAGTGGTTAGATTATTATAATACATAGGATCTAGATATCATGACACTGCTTTAGTATGAACAATAAAATACAGTGTATTCGATTTTGCTGTATTAAACTTGCCAAGTTATACTTTCTTGAAAATTTTTTGATTCCAAAACAAGAGGATTTACATCTTGATTGGAAATATATACTTATGGCCGATGATGATGAGCTATTCAATAGTTATCCTTGGGGGCGGGTTTCATTTGAACTCCTAGTAGAATACATTAACAGAGTAGTGTCTAGCAAGGGACAAACAAGGATACCAAAGGAGGATTTGTATTTTCCCTCCTGGCTTGGGTATATGAAGTTATTCCTACTCTTAGCTCTCTCCCAAATTTCTTTGCACGAAAGGTATCGAATAAGGTGCAACGAATTATCAATTGGGCTACAAACACGCAAGCCAAATGGATCTACTTTAAGACGAAGGTCTTTGATTCAACAGAGGTATGAACAAATTTACAACCATACGAACCTTTTCTATTAATTTTGAAATTTTATGACATATAATGTTCTTGAATAGTGTAACAACTTGAGATCTATCCCCTATTAGCTTCGGAGGAGGAAAAAAGAATGCCATACTTTGCGCCATTCATTGATGATGAGAAACGCATATTAAAAGAGGTCGAAAAAGAGATGGAAAAGAATCGACCTGCTGAAAGGGTTGTGCATTTCTCAATGAATAAAGGTATGCCCTCCACCTCCCAATCTGATGGACTAATGAAGGTATTAGAGAGAATAGAAAGTTGTCAACAGTTAATAGATAAGAAAATGCAGCAAATTTTAGAATACATCAAGACTGTTGAAGAAAACATGAATCAGAAGAAAACTTTGACCATAACAGTAAAGACCATGATGGAAACAATGACAACCAAACAGGCGGGGGCTTCTTCAAGTACCCCATATATGGTATGTATTGAACCTACTTTGTTTAAGTATCAGTAAATAATGTGTAATTAACAGTTTTTTTGTAAACAACACGCAAGAGAGTTTAAACACAAATTAGATGATTTAGAAAAATAACATGAAGAAAAAGAAGAAGAAAAAGAAAAGGTTGAAATTGATGTTCAACCAGTGGTTCACAAAAGGGACAACGATGAAGACAGAGCAGAAAATGACAACCAAAACATGAATAAGCGAATAGATGACAGAGAAAAAAATATAGAAAAGGATAAAGAAGATACAAGTACATCAATGAAAAACAAGGTGAGACAAGCACCTGCCAGGTAATTAAAACAAATCATAATGATGCGAATTTATTAAGTTTAAATCACATTATTTTAACTTGTTAGCTTAATTGTCGTAGGAAGCTGAAGATGCAGATGACATAATCAATAATGTCATATTGTCAATTGATGAAGACAAAATATATGAAAGCTTGGCAAAGTCGAGAAAACCAAAATTGGAGAAAATGGTATATTACTAAATTCAATTATGTTTATTTGAATTGTTTACATAGTGAGTAGTTATATACTGGGTAATTTATAAAAAGTTACTGCCCCCTTACAGACAATTGGTCCAACAAATACAACTATGATGGTTATGGACAAAATCAAACCATCATGGTCCACAACCAAAAAAGTACTCAACAAACTTCAGGTATTAAACTATTGTCCTATCATGATGGTTGCTAAAACCATACGATTCGTAATACATTAATATTGTCTTTGATTATACATAACAGGTAAATAGAAAATTGAAAATGACTGGTCAAAATAAATGAGAACAATCCTGCTACAAAAGTCATCCTAAAACATGTAAGAAACAATCCTACTTGCAATCTTTCAATACTCTCACTGATTCTTTGATGCAACTAATGATTGTTTCCATTACATTTTTAGTTGAACACAACTCAATCTGAACTTGTGGAAATGTACATTTAATGTTAAGCACAATGGGCAAGAGCGAATGTGAAAAAGGCCAAACTCAAGAAGAATGTCAATGCGCAACCTGCAATAAAAGGTATATGGATAGATGTGGCAAAGTGGATAGTAAGAACTCCTAGAAGAACTGATGAAAATTCCCCTCCAGATTTCCCCTCTTTTAATCTGCATCTAAGCCAAGCCTAGACTGGCAGTAAATGGCTACAGGTTTAATAGTTGTTTCATGAAGTTGCAGATGTTTAGACTATTTGAATCCTTTGTTTCATTTTCTAGAAACCAATTGACCTACTGAGGTTATTGACTTACTGATAATGTTATTTTGAGATATATGAAGTTTTTTTTTATCAATTTGATTTCACAACAAATAGTTCTGCAAAAATTGGAGAGCTTGAAAATATTGTTATGTTGTGTCACAATTCATATACAACGTATTTCCTTCACAACCTCAATTACTTAATTGTAAACTTCCAAAATTAACAGGATTGTCTCCAAGTTCATATAAAGTTTGATAGAATAAATGTGTGTTTCTAGATATTTACATATATATGAAGTTATCGACCAACTTGCTTTAGTAACACATAATCTTGCAATTAATTCAAAGTTTTGCAATATTAATTTGTCTCATCACAATCATTGTACCCTAAACCCAAAACCATGAACCTAAATCCTAAATCCTATAGTTTGATGCATCAAATGTTTGTTTTATAAAGATTGATGTATTGTACCAACTTTATCATATACAAAGTATTTCCCTCAAACACTCATTAAATAATTCGTCACTTCGACAATAAACATAATAATGATCAAGTTTATATACAATGTGATACAGAATGTGTACTTCATAAAAATATAATTCATCCAGTATTGATACACTTATCTGTCTATGAGTTAACTATGGACTTTGACAATATATGTGGAATAATATATAAAGCTTGTAATAGGTGATAGTAATTAGTGATAAACTATTCCACACACTGTTTGCTTTTATGAAGTACATTATAATTCCATTAAAGAGAGTGCAGTTTAATAATAAATTACCTATTGAACTCGCCAATAAACTTATTATTTGTCATTACATGTGACCGAATACACTGTATTTGATCATAAAACATAATAACTCAACGACTTAAAGGTTCCTTACAAGACCTACGATTGTGTCCTAACCTACCACACCTACTACAACAAACTGTTGATTTCTTTTCTAAATAAGAAATATTTCTTTGTTTTTTAGGCCTCCCAATAGGACGTTTGACTTGAGGAGGAAGAACTGGATCTTCAACAATCGTGTTCATACTTGTAAATTGTTCTATATTGCCAACAAGATATAATTGAGCCAAATGGGATACATGGTAGAATTGATGTGTGTACATATGAAGATCAAGCTTCCTTGAACATAATGCAATACATGCATGTGCGCATGAAATCAAGTCAAGGTTTCAACGTCGACAAGAGCAAGTCCGGTCTAGAATGTTCACAAGGAACTGTTGTGTCTGGTGATGAACTTCAAACTCGTGCTGATTTATAAGGTAAATCCATCAGTAGGTATGAAAAAATATTAATTGCCCAAATATCATTTTAAGAATTAAAAATACAACTTCTCAACAGAGATAATCACTTACATTCATTGAACGACTATCTTTCAATGCTTCTCTGATAATACACTTTACATGTATGGAGAGTTGTGTACGCTGGAAACTCCAATAAGTACGACGTTAATAAAATCATTTTTGAATCAAACTTCTAATCGATTCAAGTAAAGCAATGACAGGTAATTCACAGGCTTCTTTCAATCATGAATTCAAGTTTTCTGATATATTGGTTGTCATTAATGAATATCTTTTCCTTTCAAAAAATGCCCTAGCCCACCTCAGTTTTCCAAGACACTCTAATTCATGCCTAATCCTTGGAGAAATGTCATCCAGCTTCCTCATGTGATACTCATACTCTATAACAGTATATGCTCTAGCACAACTATGAAAAGACCCATTAATCGGGGTTGACTTGGGATTCTTCTTTAGATATTTTAACAAATGAAATGCACATAACCCATGCTCAGCTGAATGATACACTGAGCTAAACCCACTAGCTATACTTTTATGAGCATTTGATACAATACAAGCTCATTTGGTTCCCAAAATGCATCCGTTAGGTTACGAAAAAACCAAGACCATAATGCATCATTCTCTGAGTCAACAATAGCAAACGCCAAAGGGACAGTCTATGAATTACCATCAAGTGTGCATGCAGTCAATAGAGTACCCGAGTATTTGTTCTTGATAGACGCACCGTCAACTGACATTATAGGTAAACAATAAGTCCAAGCATCTAAAGAAGCAGCAAGGGCAACAAATAATACTTAAACCTCCTTTCTTCATCTGCTTCTTCCGATGTATATATTCTTGCAATAGATATAGTGAACTGTAAATATCTTAGCATTTAACATCTGCTAATAACACAAATGCAGTGTATTTCACTATACTATACTGTGTTGCTTCATATTTGACACAAAATTTAATACTTGGATTATTCTCAATAATTGCACGTGAGAATGATGACAAAAGACCATACGATGACTTGGGATACCACGAATAGAATTCAGTGCAATTTCACGATTTCTCCAAGCCTTGTCACAACTTACATTTACATCGTGATGCCTTTACATATAGGTAATGATATCACGTGGACGAAATGAGAGTTTGTCATTCATTTTGAGGAATGATTCGATACATTCAGCAACCATCCAGGAGGTTGCTTGACTATCGTCATCTTTTACAATATCAACTGCACATTGGTGGTTATTCGAAAACTTATGAATAATCCAAACGCCACTCTTCTTATACACCGATGCACGTAATACCAAGAACAAGTCAAATCCTTACATCTAATATCAAAAGAAGTATGATTTCAACGAACTGTAATAAGTTCAAAACTATTATTGAGAGCATTCAAATAAACAACTTTCTTTAAAATAACTTTGCTCTCAAACAATGGACCTTTTTAAATGAGAACATCAGAATGTACTGATTCAAAATTTTTCAAATCAATTATTCTGGAGTCCAATTCTGACGGTTGGACAGAAGGATCTGCTGGAGCTTTGTAAGAATTCAAATACACTGTATTCCTCGGAATGCCATACATCATAGTACCAACAACAACACACAAATCATTTTGAAAAAATTTTGATAAAACTGCTATAAGCCACATAATGTCCTTATCATCGACAATTCTAATAAGATTAGAATTGTTAGAGGCAATCCAATACACAGTCAACCGAGAAACTGAATTATTGGAAGAAGAAAACAACTTGCCTTGGAAGTAATCAAGAAACTGTTGGAACAAAGAATCCGTAGAATCTTTATCTCAACAACATGATAATCGTTGTACTTTGAGCCGTCATTTTATTTGCCATAAAAAATCATCCTTACTTGCTGTACAACCATTGCAACCAAAGATCGATGGAAGTTGACAGTATGACGAAGAACTGTATTATATAGAAAAAATATCTTCTAATTTTTTAGTTAAAATAAGCAGACACAAATACTATAATTTCTCCACGAAAAAGCTAAACAAAACAATATTTAATGTCTTCCATAATCTTCATGGATCAATATTTAAAGTGATAAAAATAAAAAATAAATCGAATAATCAAATGATAGGAAACCTACAACCTGAACTAATATGCCGTTTTTTAAGTTGACAGACTCTACATATGTATATAGTATATAATAATCTAATTTTTAAGTATGCATAAATATATTGAAAATATAAATCAACTTAAAATCCTCTAATTAGTTATATCTATAACAAACTACTATTATAATTCAAAATCTGAAGAAATCTGCAAAGATTCTCCTAAAACGAGTGAAAGATTTCAAAATAGCAGTTAATTATCTTCATAAAAAAAATAATAATATAATTCAAAAATACTAAAAAAATCTTTGAAGATTCTCCTAAAAACCAGAGAAGAATTCGGTGCTCCATAACAAACCTTCTGCATGTTTACCTCCACAACAGTTGGATCACAATCGAATTTAATTTACTTAATAACAGTCCGAGATTTAAACCATTGTTGAATATCAAATACTCTATATAGCAAACAAATGAAATTCTACTCATGGGAGGACAAAAACGGAAACTGCAAACGTGATTAACATGTACATGTCCCTAGCGTTTTTTGCCATAAATCTTATGATTTCCTTTTTCTGCTATAAATTAAAATGGACCTCTAAATTTTGCTATTTCCTCCAATTTCCCATAAGAATATGGGTTTAATCCCAAAAACCCAACTTCAATTTATTTACCCAATAGCCCAAAGAGTATTAATAAGTTCAGGTCCATGAAAATTTATGACAGGCCCACGAATTATTTGCTTATTTATATTTAATGGGTCGACCAGATAAATAGCAAATATAAAGGTTCCTTTAGACAAATGGCAAAAAGATTTAAATAACAAAAATGGCAAAAACGTGAAAAATAAATAAATAAAATAAAATTAATGGTCTAAACTACCCGTACTACCAATAACTATTAACTCCAAAATATACAATCTCTCCAAAATTTAAAATACCCAATCATTGTTTCACACTTTCCCAGCCTACACACAATCTACTCACACACTGCCCAAGTACACTTCCTTAAAATCCTAACCAATCCCTAAAATTCCTTCAACATTTTCTTCCTCTTCCTCGAAGCAGCTCGTCTTCTTCCTCTTCCAAGAAGTCAAACAACACCGTCATCCAAGACTGCTTTCTTCCTCTTCCTCGAAGCACATCGTCTTCTTCCTGTTTCGAGAAGTCAAACAACACCGTCCTCCTCCGAGAATGCCTTCTTCCTCTTTCTTGAAGCACATCGTCTCCTTCCTTCTTAGACAAGACCACCTTCTTCAAAGAGAATATCAAAACCTTTTTGCAACACAGCCCACACATCTCCAACAAATCTTAATCTAGCTCAACATTTTTCTCGACTATCGTCTCAGGTGAAGACAACACCAACAAAGGTGCTAAAATCAAAACCTCCATACAAATTCCCTTTCTCAAATCAGTATGCATGTTGATGTTTGAAGAAGATGAATTGTACTTATAAATCTTTTTCCCTGTTTATTATATAAACATTTGAAATTGAAATTTGAAAAAATAGAATATATATTTTTTTTTTAAAAAAAATAAATCTTATATAATGATAACCTCGGCTGGATTTTAGGAGATAGTTACAGAAATGAATCTTACGACTGTCAAATATTTGTTTTCCTTTATTTTTGTTATTAATTTAAATAACTATTAAGGTTATGAAAAAAGATATAAGGGAAAGGAGATCAAGTGAAAGATTAAAATTTGTTGAAAATATTGGTGCAAGAAGAAGTTCAACCAAAGAACCAATAGACTTGACCATTGACAACGAGGTATGTTTCATTGCACCAACAGAATCAATAGACTTATATGCACAACTGGATGTTTATAAACATGATAACATGAACTGTATATCTGATAGAAAAAAGATTACACAATGGTACGAGGGCAGACAAGTACACGTAGTCCAAAGAAAACCATAAAAAAAAACAACAGGAACAACAACTCACCGAGACAATAGTATCGAAAAAGGCAAGAGTCAAAAGCCTGCTAATCTGAATCCCTTTGCAAATACTTTTAACCATATAACATCATTGTTAACTAATTGAGGATATATAGGCTTAAGAATAGGGTTTTCATATAATTAATAAGATTAAAAGGGCGACAAGGGGTCTTGTCATTCATTTTGAAAAATAATTTCGTGCACTCAGCAACAATCCAAGATGTTGCTTTCTTGTGGGCATCTTTCATAATGTTAACAGCACATTAGTGATTACTAACAAATTTACGAACTATCTAAACATTACTTTTCTTGAAAATGGAGGCACACAAATACCAATTACATGTCAAATCCTTACACCGAATTTTAAAAGATGTATTATTCGACCAAACTGTAGTAAGTACAAAACTATTGTTCACGAAAAGTAAATAAATGGCTTTCTTTAATACATCTTTACTTCTAAACATTGAGCTCACCTTGATCAAAATCGCAGCATGAGATGATTCAAATGCATCAAAGTCAATTATTCCCCCAATAGAATTTGAATGATTGGACGAATTACGAGATTGGGATACATTATTGATAACAAACACTGTATTTGAACATGTACCAGTAGACAAAGAATCAACCACAACCAATAAATCATTATCTGAGATTTTAGATAATAGCAACATAAGCCAAGAAACGTCTTTGTCCTCAATGATCTGTATAAGGTCTGCACTACTACATCCATCCTAGTAAACGGTCAAACGAGTGACAAAATTATTAGAAGATGGAAACAGTTTACATTGAATACAATCCACGAATTGATGAAAAGAAGAAGCAATGGGAACATACACGTCAACAATACGGTAGTTATGATATTTGATAGTCTCTATCCATTTACCGTCAAAAACAGTTTTCACTCTCTGTAAAGCCATGACAAAATTCTATTTTCTTAATTCGTTGAAACTAAAGTTTAGATTAATAGAACATGAACAAGAAATTTAATAAACTTCATATATTTCAACTGATTCTAGTTAATTCGTTCAACAACGCGTCTGAAACTTATCCAGATACAAATAAAAGTAAACAGACTTTTAAAACTATTTGAATTTATTATATATTTTGAATATATAATGAAACAAATAATTAATAAAATATATTTTTCATTAATTAAATATAGATTGATGGGCAACAAATTCAATAATAATAGATAAATACAGTTGAACTGCGAATTTTGATTCAAACATTACAGATCCTTTATATTATTGTGTCTAATAGTTTGCCATAAAATACCTCGTATTTCACGGGAATAAGAATTTTTAAAATTATTTGGTTTAAATACTAGATTTTTCAAATATAATTAAACAAATAATTAAGAAAAATATTTATAATTATTTTGATATAAATTTATGGATAATAAATTCAATTCGACTTATATAACAGAGCTAGAGTACCGATTTTATCTCAAAGTTTACAGTTATTCTGCCAAATATATTGTAGTGAAATACTCCGTATCTCACGGGATTCTGCTTGTTCATCTCCTTATCCATATTTAATTCCCAATTAAACATTTCGTTAACTAATCACCATAATGTTAGGGATTTGATTGTATTATATTTCGAAATCAAATAAATTTAA
This sequence comes from Cucumis cinereus, assembly GCA_037974625.1. NCBI lineage: Eukaryota > Viridiplantae > Streptophyta > Magnoliopsida > Cucurbitales > Cucurbitaceae > Cucumis > Cucumis cinereus. Next base: position 2,982 of record JBBPDJ010036720.1, on the reverse strand, counting down.
TTAGATATTAATTTAAAAAAAACTAATATATCTAACTAAACCTAAATCAATTAAAATATTCTCTCCGGATAAAGTGCATGGTGTTTAAAACTACTGCATAGACTGCTACGCTACCCGTGAAAAATGCAGAAACGTAAAATTTTCCATCACATAAGAATGTGCCCAATCCATCCCAGGGGTAATAACGACATTTTAGAAAAATCATTTAACAGTTATTTTCAATTTTGTTATTTTTCTTATTCCTCACGAATTTTGCTATTTTTCTAATCACCCTCCCTAAATTTTGTCATATCTCCAAATTTCTCTTATTTAATTTCTACTTTATTTTTTTTAAGACCCATGAAACTTAAGTACTATAGCCCAAGCCTCAAACTTCTTTTATATGTTTAGTGGGTAGTCCAAAACTTTATATTAATTCGACCTAATTCTATAAAGCCCACTTTAGTTTAATGACACTTAAGTACTTGATTTTTTATTTGCAAAAAAAATTAGAACTTGACATTTTGGTCGGCCAAAAGGGAGAAGATTGAGTTGAATTTCAAGAGTTGTAATTGGACAATCTAATGGTGGAAGATTATTCATACTTATCTAAATCAATGAAGAAGGAGCTAACGAATGTTTATGAAAAGGAAATTTTATGTTACAGAAGACAATTGGAGGTTATCATCTATAAAATTGCAAGAATACTCAAAGAAGAAGAAAAAGGAAGAAAGAAAAAATTTAGAGAAAATTCGTGAGGAAAAATAGTTAAATTAGGGAAAAAGATGTTCAGAAAAGAAAGAGGAAGCTCGGAGAAAGCTTAAATTTGAAGAAATGTAGCCGGTAGAACCAAGAAAACGATAAAGAAATTCTCACCAGAGTTGAAGGACAATGAGAAGCAGTTTAGAAATTTGGAGAAATTGAAGGAGTTAGAGCCTGAATTGGAGCTTAAAATTTGGTGGTAAGCTCAATTAAAAGTTCCTCTACGATTCTATAAGTATTAATTTGGTTAATGTTGATCAGAATTAGCAAATTTAATTTTGAAACTTTCGTAGTAAGCTCACCGAAAAAACAAAGTGTGGAAGATTTGAAACCAAATTCAGGGAGAATAAGCGTGATTCAAGCGGCCAAACTTTGTGGTAAGAGAATTTAAGTTATAGATAAATGTTTCGTAATAGTTAGAATGCAACATTTTGGTCGAAAAGAAAGAATTTAGTCGTCAGAGTTGTCGCCGGAAGTCGTCAAGTGAAATAGAGAAAAGTTTCCAAAAAATTCGAAAGGTTGAAGATGAAGAGGAAATTTTGTACGACATCTAATGTTCGTCATTAAAAGTAAACCTTGGGAAACAGTTTGGTCAGTCATGTTTTGTCCGTCATTGAAGGTAAAGACAAAATGGTTTTGGAATTGACACTCGATTAGGATAAAATTTCAAAATACCCAATTTAGCCATGGATGATAGGAATTATGGAGAAATTTAATGAAGTTATTGGAAAAACTAGGAATAGTTTGTATATTTGGAGTTTATTTTCGATCGAAAATAACATGCTGGTTATGGGTTATTTTTAGGGCAACCGAAGATCAGATAAATTTACAAACCAAGAATTTTCAATCAAGATTGTGAGTGACCTATAATTTTTAAATTATGATTTAAAGCATGAGATATAATTCTGAAATCAAATATATTTGAGAATAATTTCCATGATTTATGATTTTGTATGTGCTAGTAAGCCCGAGATAATGCGTTGAAGAGCCAAAGGTATTTTATTACTATTCCGATAAGTTTCAAGAATTTTAGTAAAGGTATGTTTATCGTTAATGAGCCTGAGACTAGTATACTATGTGTGCACACAAAAGTATATCGTGGTTGGTGTTGAGTTTACTCCACAACAACGATATTGTCGGGAGTGTTGAACATGCCCCACTACGACAAAGACGTTGGGAGTACTGGGCATGTCCTACTACAACGTAGATAAATAGTTAGGCTAGTAATTTCATGTAAACTTCATTATATTTTTCTCATAATATATTTATATAGTATGCTTATCTAGCTCAGTCACTCACTAAGTTTTAGCTTACATTTTCAAAATAATTTCTGTTTTAAGGTAGAGATCGTGATCCCAGAACCTGACCTACCGCTACCAGTCTGTTGTCTAGTTTTGTAATTTTGTTGTATGTTAGGATCTTTTAACATGCATTTTGTCTTTAAATATAGACTAGAGTGAAGAGTAAATTATTAACTAGTCAGGTTAAAGACAATAGTTATAAATATATGTTTTTGTTTTACCTGTTTTTCTTAAATTACTATTCATATTTGAATTTTATTTGTCTAAGTAAGTTGTCAGTAAATGTCGCTAAGATAGATGCGGTGTCTACTGACTTTGCACCATCCTTTAGATATAGAGAGTAGTGTCTAGGGAAGGGTGTGACAACTATGCTCTTCTTTCTTACCACTTATTACCAAATGTTCTCCATGTTGACAACTATGCTCTTCTTTCTTACCACTTATTACCAAATGTTCTCCATGTCTTAGCAATAACATTGGAGTGTACTAATGTACAACAACTTTTTTTATGGTCAACACAGTGTTGAACCATGAATCATATAATACATACAATACAATACACAACTGAAACTTATTTTACAATAAAAATTTAAATTTTGACCTACTTTGGTCGCATACCTCCAAATTTGAGTTGCAGCAAGGTCCTCATTGCTGAAATTGAGTTATAAGCCTACCTTAAATAGTTTATAAAAATTAAGTTTGAGGGAAAGCTTGCTTGCATTCAAAATGTATGAAATGTTTCTAAGTAAAATCACTTAAATTTAATTTTCAACATCCATCAAAATTAAACCAAGTGTTAGCTAGCCCTAAGCTTGTTGGATTTTATGTCCTAAAACTCGTATATAGTAAATGTAAACCGTTGATCGTTATTAATAAACAATTATTATTTCAATTAATAGTAATTGATTATTTTTGTCTAATTAACCCAAATCCAATAAACT
>JBBPDJ010036719.1:0-14591 GCA_037974625.1 Cucumis cinereus | reverse complement strand
ATAGTTCATGCAAATGTGTCAGAGACATGTTTAGGGTCAAGGACGTGCATTTCTGAGCCAAGAATCTCTGAACTATGTGGTGTAGGACGAAAATACCAAAGAGAAATCGTTTTTGGATAGTTTGTTCCCAAAAGTAGAAACTAAGTCTGGGACTTTTTTTGTAAATTATTTATAGGGAAAAACTAAACAATTACTCCAAAGGTGCTCGTTTTATAGCTAGAAATGCATTTTAGGCCAAACTTTGGTCCATTTTTCGAAGGTCGTAGCATCGGTGGATTTTCGCCCGTTTTGGTCCGCACGTCAGTTCCACCTCAAGTTTCGCTCTTCGTGACCCATATGGTTCATGCAAATGTGTCAGACACATGTGGAGGGTCATTGATGCATGTTTTTGAGGCAAGAATCCCTGAACTATGGTGTGTAGGACGAAAATACCAAAGGGAAATCGTTGTAGGTCATTTTGTTCCCCAAAGCAGAAACTAAGTCTGGGACGTTTTTTATCGTTTATTTTTGGGAAAAACTTTAACATTCCTCCAAATGAGCCAATTTTAAACCTCGAAATGCATTTTAGGTCGAACTTTGGTCCATTTTTAGAAAGCTATACCACTGGTCGATTTTCGTCCGTTTTGGTCCGCAATTTCGTCCTACCACAAGTTTAAACCTTAGCGACCTATATAGTTCATGCAAATGTGTCAGAGACATGTTTAGGGTCATGGACGCGTGTTTCCGCGGCAAGAATCCCTTAACTACTAGGGGTAGGAAGAAAATACCAAAGGGAAATTGTTGCAGGTCATTTTGTTCCCCAAAGTAAATACTGAGTCTTGGACGTCTTTGATCCTTTATTTTTGGGAAAAACTTCAACATTCCTCCAAATGAGCCCATTTTAAACCTAGAAATGCATTTTAGGTCGAATTATGGTCCATTTTTAGAAAGCTATACTACTGGTCGATTTTCATCCGTTTTGGTCCGCACATTCGCCCTACCACAAGTTTCAACCTTAGCGACGTATATAGTTGATGCAAATGTTTCACATACATGTTTAGGGTCAAGGACGCGCATTTTTGAGCCAAGAATCTCTCAACTATGGGGTGTAGGACAAAATACCAAAGGGAAATCTTTTCTAGAAAGTTTGTTCCAAAAAGCAGAAACCGAGGCTGGGACGTCATTCGTAAAATATTTTTTGGGAAAAACTTAACAATTACTCTAAATGAGCCTGGTTTATAGTTAGAAATGCATTTTAGGCTGAACTTGGTCCATTTTTCGAAGGCCATAGTATTGGTGCACTTTCGTCCGTTTTGGTTCGCACATCAGTTCTACCTCAAGTTTCTCTCTTCGCACCCCATATAGCTCATACAAATGTGTCAGAGACATGTTTAGGGTCATGGACGCGTGTTTCTGAGGCAAGAATCATTTAACTACGGGTTGTAGGACGAAAATACCAAAGGAAAATCGTTGCAGGTCATTTTGTTCTCCGAAGCAGAAACTGAGTCTGGGACGTCTTTAATCTCTTATTTTTGGGAAAACTTCAATATTCCTCCAAATGAGCCCATTTTAAGCCTAGAAATGCATTTTAGGTCGAACTTTGGTCCGTTTTTAGAAAGCTATACCACTGGTCGATTTTCGTCCGTTTTGGTCGGCACATTTGTCCTACCACAAGTTTCAACCTTAACGATCAATATAGTTCATGCAAATGTGTCAGAGACTTGTTTAGGATCAAGGACACGCATTTCTGAGCCCAGAAACTCTGAACTATGGGTTGTAGGACAAAAATACCAAAGCGAAATCGTTTCTCGATAGTTTGTTCCCAAAAGCAGAAACTGAGTCTGGGACGTCTTTCGTAAATTATTTTTCGTAACAATGACTCCAAATGAGCCCGGTTTATAGCTAGAAATGCATTTTGGGCTGAAGTTTTGTTCATTTTTCGAAGGCCATAGTATTGGTGGACTTTCATCCGTTTTGGTCCGCACGTCAATTCTACCTCAAGTTTCTCTCTTCGCGACCCATATAGTTCATGCAAATGTGTTAGAGACATGTTTAGGGTCATGGACGCGTGCTTGTGAGGCAAGCATTTGTGAACTATGAGGTGTAGGACGAAAATAACAACGGGAAATAATTGCAGGTCATTTTGTTCCCCAAAGCAAAAACTGAGTCTACGACATCTTTGTTCGTTTATTTTTGTGAAAAACTTCAACATTCCTCCAAATGAGCCCATTTTAAACCTAGAAATGCATTTTAGGTTGAACTTTGGGCCATTTTTAGAAAGCTATACCACTGGTCTTTTTTCGTCAGTTTTGGTCCGCACATTCATCCTACCACAAGTTTCAACCTTAGCGACCTAAATAGTTCATGTAAATGTGTCAGAGACATGTTTAGGGTCAAGGACGCGCAGTTCTGAGCCAAGAATCTCTAAACTATGGGGTGTAGGACGAAAATACCAAAGGAAAATCGTGTCTAGATAGTTTGTTCCCAAAAGAAGAAACCGAGTTTGGGACGTCTTTCGTAAATTATTTTTTGGGAAAAACTTAACAATTACTCCAAATGAGCCCGGTTTATATCAAGAAATGTATTTTAAGCCGAACTTTGGTCCATTTTTCGAGGGCCATAGTACTTGTGGACTTTCGTCCGTTTTGGTCCGCACGTCAGTTCTACCTCAAGTTTCTCTCTACTCGACCCATATAGTTCATGAAAATGTGTCAAAGACATGTTTAAGGTCATGGACGAGTGTTTCGGAGGCAAGAATCCCTGAAAAACGGGGTGTAAGATGAAAATACGAAAGACAAATCGTTGCAGCTCATTTTGTTCCCCAAAGCAGAAACTAAGTCTGGGACGTCTTTGATCGTTTATTTTTGGGAAAAACTTCAACATTCCTCCAAATGAGCCCATTTTAAACCTAGAAATGCATTTTAGGTCGAATTTTGGTCCATTTTTAGATAGCTATACTACTGGTCGATTTTCGTACGTTTTGGTTCGTACATTCGTCCTACCACAAGTTTCAACCTTAGCGACCTATATAGGATGGACGCGTGTTTGTGAGGCAAGAATCCGTTAACTATGAGGTGTAGGACGAAAATAACAACGGGAAATCATTGCACGTCATTTTGTTCCTCAAAGCAGAAACTGAGTCTACGACGTCTTTGTTCGTTTATTTATGGGAAAAACTTCAACATTCCTCCAAATGAGCCCATTTTAAATCTAGAAATGCATTTTAGGTTGAACTTTGGTCAGTTTTTAGAAAGCTATACCACTGGTCGATTTTCGTCCGTTTTGGTCGACACATTCGTCCTACCACAAGTTTGAACCTTAGCGACCAATATAGTTCATGCAAATGTGTCAGAGACATGTTTAGGGTCAAGGACGCGCATTTCTGAGCCACGAATCTCTGAACTATGGGTTGTAGGACGAAAATACCAAAGGGAAATCGTTTCAGGATAGTTTGTTCCCAAAAGCAGAAACCGAGTCTGCGACGTCTTTCGTAAATAATTTTTCGTAACAATTACTCCAAATGAGCCCGGTTTATAGCTAGAAATGCATTTTAGGCCGAACTTTGGTCCATTTTTCGTAGGCCATAGTATTGGTGGACTTTCATCCGTTTTGGTCTGCTCGTCAGTTTTACCTCAAGTTTCTCTCTTCGCGACCGATATAGTTCATGCAAATGTGTCAGAGACATGTTTACGGTCATGGACGCGTGTTTTTGAGGCAAGAATCCATGAACTATGGGGTGTAGGACGAAAATAACAACGGGAAATCATTGCAGGTCATTTTGTTCCCTAAAGCAGAAACTGAGTCTACGACGTCTTTGTTCGTTTATTTTTGGAAAAAACTTCAACATTCCTCCGAATGAGCCCATTTTGAAACCTATAAATGCATTTTAAGTTGAACATTGGGCCATTTTTAGAAAGCTATACCACTGGTCGATTTTCGTCCGTTTTGGTCCGCACATTCGTCCTACCATAAGTTTCAACCTTAGTGACCTATATAGTTCATGCAAATGTGTGAGAGACATGTTTAGGGTCAAGGACGCGCATTTCTCAGTCAAGAATCTCTTAATTATGGGGTGTAGGAAGAAAATACCAAAGGAAAATCGTGTCTGGATAGTTTGTTCATAAAAGCAAAAACCTACTCTGGAACGTCTTTCGTAAATTATTTTTTGGGAAGAACTTAACAATTACTCAAAATGAGCCCGGTTTCTATCAAGAAATGCATTTTAGGCCGTACTTTGGTCCATTTTTCGAGGGCCATAGTACTTGTGGACTTTCGTCTGTTTTGGTCCGCAAGTCAGTTCTACCTCAAGTTTCTCTCTTCTCGAGAAATATAGTTCATGCAAATGTGTCAAATACATGTTTAGTGTCATGGACGCGTGTTTCTGAGGCAAGAATCTCTGAAGTACGGGGTGTAAGACGAAAATACCAAAGACAAATCGTTGTAGGTCATTTTGTTCCCCAAAGCACAAACTGAGTCTCGGACGTCTTTGATCGTTTATTTTTCGTAAAAACTTCATCATTCCTCCAAATCAGCTCCTTTTAAACCTAGAAATGCATTTTAGGTCGAACTTTGTTCCATTTTTAAAAAGCTATACCACGGGTCAATTTTCATCCGTTTTGGTCCGCACATTCGTCTTACCACAAGTTTCGACCTTAGCGACCTATATAGTTCATGCAAATGTGTCAAAGATATGTTTAGGATCAAGGACGCGCATTTCTGAGCCAAGAACCTCTGAACTATGGGGTGTAGGACGAAAATACCAAAGGAAAATCCTTTCTGGATAGTTTGTTTCCAAAAGCAGAAACCGAGTCTAGGACGTTTTTCGTAAATTATTTTTTAGGAAAAACTTAACAATTACTCCAAATGAGCCTGATTTATAGCTAGAAATGCATTTTAGTCCGAACTTTGGTCCATTTTTGAAGGCCATAGTATTGATGGTCTTTCGTCCGTTTTGGTCCACACGTCAGTTCTACCTCAAGTTTCTCTCTTCGCGACATATATTGTTCCTGCAAATGCGTGAGAGACATGTTTAGGGTGATGGACGCGTGTTTCTGAGGCAAGAATCCCAGAATTATGGGGTGTAGGACGAAAATACTAAAGGGAAATAGTTGCAGGTCATTTAGTTCCCCAATGCATAAACTGAGTCTGGGACGTCTTTGATCGTTTATTTTCGGGAAAAACTTCAACATTCCTCCAAATGAGCCCATTTTAAACCTAGAAATGCATTTTAGGTCGAACTTTGGTCCATTTTTAGAAAGCTATACCACTTATCGATTTTCGTCCCTTTTGGACCGCACATTCGTCCTACCACAAGTTTCAACCTTAGCGACTTATATAGTTCATGCAAATGTGTCAGAGACATGTTTAGGGTCAAGGACGCGCATTTATGAGCCAAGAATCTCTAAACTATGGCAGGAAGGACGAAAATACCAAAGGGAAATCGTTTCTGGATAGTTTGTTTCCAAAAGCAGAAATCTAGTCTGAGACGTCTTTCGTAAATTATTTTTTGGGAAAAACTTAACAATTATTCCAAATGAGAACGGTTTATAGCTAAAAATGCATTTTAGGCTCAACTTTGGTCCATTTTTCGAAGGCCATAGTATTGGTGGACTTTCGTCTGTTTTGGTTAGCACGTCAGTTCTACATCAAGTTTCATTCTTCGCGACCCATATAGTTCATCCAAATGTGTTAGAGACATGTTTAGGGTCATGGACGCGTGTTTCTGGACCAAGAATCCCTGATCTAAGGGGTGTAGGACGAAAATACTAAAGGAAAATCGTTGCAGGTCATTTTGTTTCCCAAAGCAAAAACTGAGTCCGAGACGTCTTTGATTGTTTATTTTTGGGAAAAACTTCAACATTCCTCCAAATGAGCCCATTTTAAACCTAAAAATGCATTTTAGGTCCAACTTTGGTCTATTTTCAGAAAGCTATACCACTGATCGATTGTCGTCCGTTTTGGTCCGCACATTCGTCCTACCACAAGTTTCAACCTTAGGGACCAATATAGTTCATGCAAATGTGTCAGAGACATGTTTGGGGTCAAGGACGCACATTTCTGAGCCAAGAATCTCTAAACTTTGGGGTGTAGGACGAAAATACCCAAGGGAAATCGTTTCTGGATAGTTTGTTCCCATAAGTAGAAACCGAGTCTGCAACGTCTTTCGTAAATTATTGATAGGGAAAAACTTAACAATTACTCAAAATGAGCCGGGTTTTTAGCTAGAAATGCATTTTAGGCCGAACTTTGGTCCATTTTTCGAAGGCCATAGTATTGGTGGACTATCGTCTGTAATGGTCTGCACGTCAGTTCTACCTCAAGTTTCCCTTTTCGCGACCCATATAGTTCATGCAAATGTGTTAGAGACATGTTTAGGTTCATGGACGCGTGTTTCTGAGGAAAGAATCCCTGAACTACGGTGTGTAGGACGAAAATACCATAGGAAAATCGTTGTAGATCATTCTTTTCCCCAAAGAAAAAACTGAGTCTGGGACGTCTTTGATCGTTTATTTTTGGGAAAAACTTCAACATTCCTCCAAATGAGCCGATTTTAAACCTAGAAATGTATTTTCGATTGAACTTTGGTCCATTTTTAGAAAGTTATACCACTGGTCGATTTTCGTCTGTTTTTGTCCGCACATTCGTCCTACCACAAGTTTCAACCTTAGCCACCTATATAGTTCATGCAAATGTTTCAGAGACATGTTTAGGGTCAAGGACGCGCATTTCTAAGCCAAGAATCTCTAAACTATGGGGTGTAGGAGGAAAATACCAAAGGGAAATCGTTTCTGGATAGTTTGTTCCCAAAAGTAGAAACCAAGTCTGGGACGTCTTTCGTAAATTATTTTTTCGGAAAAGTTAACAATTAGCCCAAATGAGCCCGGTTTATAGCTAGAAATGCATTTTAGTCCGAACTTTGGTCCATTTTTCGAAGGCGATAGTATTAGTGGAGTTTCGTCCGTTTTGGTCCGAACGTCAGTTCTACCTCAAGTTTCTTTCGTCGCGACCCATATAGTTCATACAAATTTTTTAGAGACATGTTTAGGGTCATGGACGCGTGTTTCTGAGGCAAGAATCGTTGAACTACGAGGTGTAGGACGAAAATACCAAAGGGAAAATCGTTACAGGTCATTTTGTTCCCCAAAGCAGAAACCGAGTCTCGGAAGTTTTTGATCGTTTATTTTTGGGAAAAACTTCAACATTCCTCCAAATGAGCCCATTTAAAACCTAGAAATGCATTTTAGGTCGAACTTCCGTCCATTTTTAGAAATCTATACCACAGGTCGATTTTCGTTCGCACATTCGTCCTACAACATGTTTCAACCTTAGCGACCTATATAGTTCATGCAAATGTGTTAGAGATATGTTTTGGGTCAGAGATGCGTATTTCTGAGCCAAGAATCTCTTAACTATGGGGTGTAGGACGAAAATACCCAAGGGAAATCGTTTCAGGATAGTTTGTTCCGAAAAGAAGTAACCGAGCCTGGGACGTCTTTCGTAAATTATTTTTTGGGAAAAACTTAACAATTACTCCAAATGAGCCCGGTTTATAGATAGAAAAGCATTTTAGGCCGAACTTTGGTCCATTTTTCGAAGGCCATAGTATTGGTGAACTTTCGTATGTTTTGGTCCGCACGTCAGTTCTACCTCAAGTTTCTCTCTTCGCGACCCATATAGTTCATGCAAATGTGTTAGAGACATGTTTAGGGTCATGTACGCGTGTTTTTGAGGTAAGAATCCCTTGACTATAAGGTGTAGGTCGAAAACGCCAAAGATAAATCGTTACAGGTCATTTTGTTCCCTAAAGCAGAAACAGAGTCTGGGACGTCTTTGATCGTTTATTTTTGGGAAAAATTTCAACATTAATCCAAATGAGCCCATTTTAAACCTAGAAATGCATTTTAGGTCGAACTTTGGTCCATTTTTAGAAAGCTATACCACTGGTTGATTTTCGTTCGTTTTGGTCCGCACGTTCGTCCTACCACAAGTTTGAACCTTAATGACTTATGTAGTTCATGCAAATGTGTCAGAGACATGTTTAGGGTCAAGGACGCACATTTCTGAGCCAAGAATCTCTAAACTATGGGGTGTAGGACGAAAATACATAAGGGAAATCGTTTATGGATAGTTTATTCCCAAAAGCGGAAATCGAGTATGGGACGTCTTTCGTAAATTATTTTTTGGGAAAAACTTAACAATTACTCCAACCGAGCGAGGTTTATAGGTAGAAGTGCATTTTAGGCCGAATTTTGGTGCATTGTTCGAAGGCCATAGCACTGGTGGACTTTCGTCCGTGTTGGTCCGCACGTCAGTTCTACCTCAAGTTTCCGTTTTCGCGACCCATATAGTACATGCAAATGTGTAAGAGACATGTTGATGTTCATGGACGCGTGTTTCTGAGGCAAGAATTCCTGAACTACGGGGTGTAGGACGAAAATACCAAAATGAAATCGTTGTAGGTCATTTTTTTCCCCAAACAAGAAACTGAGTCTGGGACGTCTTTGATCATTTATTTTTGGGAAAAACTTCAACATTCCTCCAAATGAGCACAATTTAAACCTAGAAATGCATTTTAGGTCGAACTTTGGTCCATTTTTAGAAAGCTATACAATTGGTCGATTTTCGTTTGTTTTGGTCCGCACATTCGTAAACCACAAGTTTCAACCTTAACGACCTATATAGTTCATGCAAATGTGTCATAGACATGTTTAGGGTCAAGGACGCACATTTCTGAGCCAATAATCTATGAACTATGGGGTGTAGGACGAAAATACATAAGGGAAATCGTTTCTGGATAGTTTGTTCCCAAAAGAAGAAACCCAGTCTGGGACGTCTTTCGTAAATTATTTTTTGGCAAAAGATTAACAATTACTCCAAATGAGCCAAATTTATAGGTATAAGTGCATGTTAGGCCGAACTTTGGTCCATTTTTCGAAGGCCATAGTATTGGTGGACTTTCGTCCGTGTTGGTCCGCACGTTAGTTCTACCTTAAGTTTCCCTTTTCGCGACCCATATAGTTCCTGCAAATGTGTTAGAGACATGTTTAGGTTCATGTACGCGTGTTTCTGAGGCAAGAATCCATGAACTACGGGGTGTAGGACGAAAATACCAAAGGAAAATCGTTGTAGGTCATTTTTTTCCCCAAAGCAAAAACCTAGTATGAGACGTCTTTGATCGTTTATTTTTTGGGAAAAACTTCAACATTCTTCCAAATGAGCCCATTTTAAACCTAGAAATGCATTTTAGGCCAAACTTTTGTCCATTTTTAGAAAGCTATACCACTAGTCGATTTTTCGTCCGTTTTGGTCCGCCCATTCGTCGTACCACAAATTTCAACCTTAGCGACGTATATAGTTCATGTAAATGTGTCAGAGACATGTTTAGGGTCAAGGACGCGCATTTATGAGCCAAGAATGTCTGAACCATGGGGTGTAGGACGAAAATACCCAAAGGAAATCGTTTCTGGATAGTTTGTTCCCAAAAGCAGAAACCGAGTCTAGGATGTTTTTCGTAAATTATTTTTTGGGAAAAACTTAACAATTACTCCAAATAAGCTCGATTTATAGTGAGAAACGCATTTTAGTCAGAACTTTGGTCCATTTTTCGAAGGCCATAGTATTGGTGGACTTTCGTTCGTTTTTGTCCGCGTCAGTTCTACCTCAAGTCTCTTCGCGACCCATATAGTTCATGCAAATGTGTCAGAGACATGTTTAGGGTCATGGATGCATGTTTCTGAGCCAAGAATCCTTGAACTACGGGGTGCATGACGAAAATACCAAGTGGAAATCGTTGTAGGTCAATTTATTCCCAAAAGCAGAAACTGAGTCTGGGACGTCTTTGATCTTTTATTTTTGGGAAAAACTTCAACATTCCTCCGAATGAGCCATATTTAAACCTAGAAATGCATTTTAGGTCGAACTTTGGTCCATTTTTAGAAAGCTATACCATTGGTCGATTTTCGTTTGTTTTGGTCCGTACATTCGTAATACCAAAAGTTTAAACCTTAACGACCTATATAGTTCATGCAAATGTGTCAGAGACATGTTTAGGGTCAAGGACGAACATTTCTGAGCCAATAATCTTTGAACTATGGGGTGTAGGACGAAAATACCAAAGGGAAATCGTTTATTGATTGTTTGTTCCCAAAAGCAGAAACCGAGTCTAGGACGTCTTTCGTAAATTATTTTTTGGGAAAAACTTAACAACTACTCCAAATGAGTCCGGTTTGTAGCTAGAAATGCATTTTAGGTCGAACTGTGTTCCATTTTTCGAAGGTCGTAGTATTGGTGGACTTTCGTCCGTTTTGGTCCGCACGTTAGTTCTACCTCAAGTTTCTCTCTTTGCGACCCATATAGTTCATGCAAATTTGTCAGAGACATGTTTAGGTTCATGGACGCGTGTTTCTGAGGTTAGAATCCCTGAACTACGGGGTGTAGGACGAAAATACCAAAGGGAAATCGTTGTAGGTCATTTTTTCCCCACAGTAAAAACTGAGTCTGGGACGTATTTGATCGTTCATTTTTGGGAAAAACTTCAACATTCCACCAAATGAGCCCATTTTAAACCTAGAAATGAATTTTAGGTCGAACTTTTGTCCATTTTAGAAACCTATACCACTGGTCGATTTTCATTCGTTTTTGTCCACTCGTGAGTTCTACCTCTAGTTTTTATCTTCGCGACCCATATAGTTCACGCAAATGTGTCAGAGACATGTTTAGGGTTATGGACGCGTGTTTCTAAGGCAAGAATCCATGAACTACGGAGTGTAGGACGAAAATAACAAAGGAAAATTGTTGCAGGTCATTTTGTTCCTCAAAGAAGAAATTGAGACTTGGACGTCTTTGATCGTTTAATTTTGGGAAAAACTTCAACATTCCTCCAAATGAGCCTATTTTAAACCTAGAAATTCCTTTTAGGTCGAACTTTATGCCATTTTTAAAAAGCTATACCACTGGTCGATTTTCGTCTTTTTGGTCTGCACATTCGTTCTACCACAAGTTTCAACTATAGCAACCAATATAGTTCATGCAAATGTGTCAGAGACATGTTTAGGGTCAAGGACGCACATTTCTGAGCCAAGAATCTCTTAACTATGGGGTGTAGGACGAAAATACCAAAGAGAAATCGTTTCTGGATAGTTTGTTCCCAAAAGAAGAAACCGAGCCTGGGACGTCTTTCGTAAATTACTTTTTGAGAAAAACTTAACAATTACTCCAAATGAGCCCGGTTTATAGCTAGAAATGCATTTTAGGCTGAACTTTGGTCCCTTTTTCGAAGGCCATAATATTGGTGGACATTCATCCGTTTTGGTACGAACGTAAGTTCTACCTCAACTTTCTCTCTTCACGACCCATATAGTTCATGCAAATGTGTCATAGACATGTTCAAGGTCATGGACGCGTGTTTCTGAGGCAAGAATCCCTGAACTACAGAGTGTAGGACGAAAATACCAAAGAGAAATCGTTGCAGGTCATTTTGTTCCCCAAAGCAAAAACTAAGTTTGGGACGTCTTTGATTGTTTATTTTTGGTAAAAACTTCAACATTCCCCCAAATGAGCCAATTTTAAACCTAGAAATGCATTTTACGTCGAACTTTTGTCCTTTTTTAGAAAGCTACACCACTGGTCTGTCCGCACATTCGTCCTACCACAAGTTTCAACCTTAGCGACCTATATAGTTCATGCAAATGTGTCAGAGATATGTTTAGGGTCAACGACGCGCATTTCTGAGCCAAGAATCTCTGAACTATGGGGTGTAGGATGAAAATACCATATTAAAATTGTTTCTGGATCGTTTGTTCCCAAAAGTAGAAATCGAGTCGGGACGTCTTTAGTAAATTCTTTTTTGGGAAAAACTTAACAATTACTCCAAATGAGCCTGATTTATAGCTAGAAATGCATTTTAGGACGAACTTTTGTCCATTTTTCAAAGGCCATAGTATTGGTGGACTTTCGTCTGTTTTGGTCCGCACGTCAGTTGTACCTCAAATTTCTCTCTTCGCGACCCATATAGTTCATGCAAATGTGTCAGAGACATGTTTAGGGTCATGGACCCGTGTTTCTGAGGCAAGAATCCCTTAACTACGGGGTGTAGGACGAAAATACAAAAGGGAAATCGTTGCAGGTCTGGGATGTCCTTGATCGTTTATTTTTGGGAAAATCTTCAACATTCCTCAAAATGAGCCCATTTTAGACCTAGAAATTAATTTTAGGTCTAACTTTAGTCCATTTTTAGAAAGCTAAACCACTGGTAGATTTTCGTCCGTTTTGCTCAGCACATTCATCCTACCATAAGTTTCAACCTTAGCGACCTATATAGTTCATGCAAATGTGTCAGACGCATGTTTAGGGTCAAGGATGCGAATTTCTGAGCCAAGAATCTTTGAACAATGGGGTGTAGGACGAAAATGCCAAAGGCAAATCGTTTCTGGATAATTTGTTCCCAAAAGCCAAAACCGAGTCTGGGACGTCTTTCTTAAATTATTTTTTGGAAAAAGTTTACAATTACTCCAAATGAGATTGGTTTATAGCTAGAAATGCATTTTAGGCCGAACTTTGCTCCATTTTTCAAAGGCCATAGTATTGGTGGACTTTCGTCCGTTTTGGTCCGCACGTCAGTTCTACCTCATGTTTCTCTCTTCGCGACCTATATAGTGCATGCAATTGTGTCAGAGACATGTTTAGGGTCATGGACGCGTGTTTCTGAGGCAAGAATCTCGGAACTACGTGGTGTAGGACGAAAATACCAAAGGGAAATTGTTGAGGACATTTTGTTCCCTAAAGCAGAAACTGAATCTGGGACGTCTTTCATCGTTTATTTTTGGGAAAAACTTCAACATTCCTTCAAATGAGCCCATTTTAAACCTAGAAATGCATTTTAGGTCGAACTTTAGTCCATTTTTAGAAAGCTATACCACTTGTCAATTTTTGTCTGTTTTGGTCCGCACATTCGTCCTACCAAAAGTTTCAACCTTAGCGACTTATATAGTTCATGCAAATGTGTCAGAGACGTGTTTAAGGTCAAGGACGAGCATTTATGAGCGAAGAATATTTGAACTATGGGGTGTAGGACGAAAATACCAAAGGAAAATCTTTTCTAGATAGTTTGTTTCCAAAAGAAGAAACAGAGTCTGGTACATCTTTCATAGTTTTTTTTTTGGGAAAAACTTAACAATTACTCCAAATGAGCACGGTTTATAGCTAGAAATGCATTTTAAGCTGAACTTTGGTCAATTTTTCGAAGGCCATAGTATTTGTGGACTTTCGTCCGTTTTGGTCCGCACGTCTGTTCTACCTCAAGTTTCTCTCTTCGTGACCAATAAAGTTCATGCAAATGTGTCAGATACATGTTTAGGGTCATGGATGCGTGTTTCTGAGGGAAGAATCCCTGAACTACGGGGTGTAGGACAATAATACAAAAGGAAAAGCATTGTAGGTCATTTTTTTTCCAAAAGCAGAAACTGAGTCTTGGACGTCTTTGATCGTTTATTTTTGGAAAAATCTTCAACATTCCTCCAAATTAGCCCATTTTAAACCTAGAAATGCATTTTAGGTCGAACTTTGGTCCATTTTTAGAAAGCTATACCACTGGTCGATTTTTGTCCGTTTTGCTCCGCACATTCGTCCTACCACAAGTTTCAACCTTAGCGACCTATATAATTCATGCAAATGTGTCAGAGACATGTTTAGGGTCAAGGACGCGCATTTCTGAGCCAAGAATCTCTGAAGTATGGGGTGTAGGATGAAAATACCAAAGAAAAATTGTTTCTGGATCGTTTGTTCCCAAAAGAAGAAATCAAGTCTAGGACGTCTTTCGTAAATTATTTTTTGGGAAAAACTTAACAATTACTCCAAATGAGCCCGATTTATAGCAAGAAATCCATTTTAGGACTATGTTTTGTCCATTTTTCAAAGGCCATTGTATTGGTTGACTTTCGTCCGTTTTGGTCCACACGTCAGTTGTACCTCATGTTTCTCTCTTTGCGACCCATATAGTTCATGCAAATGTGTCAGAGACATGTTTACGGTCATGGACGCGTGTTTCTGAGGTAAGAATCCCTTAACTACGGGGTGTAGGACGAAAATACCAAAGGGAAATCGTTGCAGGTCATTTTGTTCCCCAAAGAAGAAACTGAGTCTGGGACGTCCTTGATTGTTTATTTTTGGGAAAATCTTCAACATTCCTCCAAATGAGCCCATTTTAAACCTAGTAATGCATCTTAGGTTGAACTTTAGCCAATTTTTAGAAAGCTAAAGCACTGGTCGATTTTCGTCCGTTTTGCTCCGCACATTCATCCTACCACAAGTTTCAACCTTAGCGACCTATATAGTTCATGCAAATGTGTCAGAGGCATTTTTAGGGTTAAGGACGCGCATTTTTGAGCCAAGAATATCTGAACTATGGGGTGTAGCACGAAAATGCCAAAGGGAAATCGTTTCTGGATAGTTTGTTCCCAAAAGCAAAAATCGATTATGAGAAGTCTTTTGTAAATGGTATTTTGGGAAAACCTTAGCAATTACTCCAAATTAAATCGATTTATAGCTAGAAATGCATTTTAGGCCGAACTTTGGTCCATTTTTCGAAGTCCATAGTATTGGTGGACTTTCGTCCG
>JBBPDJ010036718.1:0-14613 GCA_037974625.1 Cucumis cinereus | reverse complement strand
AACTCATTAACCACATTAATCAATATTCGTTAACTTTGTGTACACTCCACTAAAGACTCACAACTGAACTCTTCTCATTGTAGAGATATTTATGTATCCACGGATGTAGACAAATAATAGCAAATTAGTCCTTCACAAGTGTTCGTAACTTCTTTTAGGTCAAATTATCGTTTTACCCCTGGGTTACTTCTTAGTCCTTAAATATCAATGCTCCTCTAATGAACAATCTGCTTATGGTCCAACCAAGAAGCAGAAATTCCTCTCGTGCCATAGAGAGAGTAGGGCCCTTTGTTCAAGTTCCGAAGACACAAATTAAGGGAACACTAAGCTACTAACCCTAAAGTCGGAAAGGAGTAAATTTCATCTTGTGTGATTGTGTTCCCAGCCCCTCACTCGATCTTGTCCCCAAAATGGTAGACTTATTGAGTCGACAAACTGGTCACTCTCACCTATATAAATCAAATAACAATTCCTCGTGAACAGGAGTTCATAATACACTCAGATTAAGACTAAGTTGCCTAGGTCATCATATTTGAAATAGAAACCTAACTAGTCAACGAGGTTACAACTAGTGGTTACTATTTCGTGGTCCAGTCTTATGCAAACTCATTGCATAGGATACCCCCACAAGCGTGTCACCTACACGAACACGTTGGATCATTGTGTTTGTGGTCGTTTTGATAGTGAACCACGATAAGGTACCCAACCTTATCCTTATACTATAGACCCTTTAAGTTGTATCTCGAATATTGATCCCTGTATGTTAGTTTATTGGATTTGGGTTAATTAGACAAAAAATAATCAATAACTATTTATTGAAATTGAAATAATAACTATTTATTAATAACGGTCAACGACTTACATTTACTATCTACGAGTTTTAGGATATAAAACCCAACAGAAATAACAATACTTATCTTTGGCATTTAAGATTATGTCACATTAATCTCAACTGAATCGGGAGGTTGGTAAAGAATAGACTTCTAAATGAGCTAGAAGATGATTCATTGCCTCTTTGTGAATCTTGTCTTGAAAGAAAAATGACTAAAAGATCTTCTACTTGAAAAGTTTATAGAGCCAAAGAGCCCCTAGAACTTGTACATTCAGCCTCTATGGTCTAATAAATGTAAAAGTTCGAGGAGGTTTTGAATACTTCATCTCTTTCATAGATTCATTCATGGTATAGTCATTTATACCTAATAGAACATAAGTTTGAATACTACTAGAAAACTGGGATCTAACGATGCAAAATATGTGTCACGAACCATTTTCGTGACACATATTTTGCATCCTTGAAGCTATTGTAAAGATAGGACATTTAACAACACCACCGAAAAAGTGTTGTTAATATTCCTTACATGACATTGATTTAACGTCGAATATCAATTTCTCTGACACTTAAAACTTGTCACTGTTAACTGGACTTCGACATAAAGAAATTACCATTGTTGAGGTCCAGATTGATTTATTTCTACAATGTTTCCATTATTGACGACAATTTTTTGTGTCATGGATTAGCGTTTAGTAACAATTAATTATAGTCATGTAATACTTATTTATACATTTTTTTCTTGTAAAATAAATTTAATTTGGTATTGTCATGAGACGCGTTTACCCTGTCATTTCTCATACAATTTAAAGAATAAAGCAGTCATATGTCTGTAAATTGATCTATATATTGGAAATGAAGAGTTAAATTACATTGTCAAAGCAATAATTGGTATAGATTTTACAAGAATCCATTACACAAAGTATTACAATGAAATATATGCCACATATCCTTAACAAAAAAAATGTGAAAACTAACATATATATTCCGACATGGTTCTATGCTCCTTGGATTATTTGAAAACCTACAAAATCGCATAAAATGAACGCTTACATGCCAATATTGACAATTTCTTGCAATGTAATTTCTTACCTATACAAAGTGTTGTAACATAACAAGCACTCACAATCAACATAACAAGCACATAAAAAGCTTATAAACACATAGAACTCAATGGAAACCATAAACGCCGTAACAACAAGACTATAGGATAATAACATAGCAAACTTATCTACTCGAGAAAGTAAGCTTATCAAAACTTAGAAAAAAGACTAATATCAACCAAATTCATTTGAACAAATACATAAATATAAACTAAGAAACAAGACTACAAAATGAGTTTCCAAAAATTATAAACTACTTTATAATGTTCAAGGGAGAAGTTCTTAATCAAACTATGTAGATGGAGGCTATACTTGTATCAATATGCATCCATAAAAAACAACATATTGTAGCTAATCTAAGAATATATAACTAATATTTCAGCACCTCAAATGACTCAAAGGTAGTTCGTGTGGGTTGGGGGAGGGAGGTTTACATAGCAACCTATTTCACAGTACAAGATTTATCAACTTCTTAATTATATTCCAACATGATTTATCAAACATATACATGTCTAAACAATCTATCTACACAACTAATTTATGACTATCATAACTGCAGGATAGTCAAACCACTTCAACACTTATTCTAATTCAACCCACTTCAACATTCTCGATCTAATATGAATGTCACCACGAGAACCTGAAAAAAAATGATTATAAGACAAACTTACTCAGACGACAATCACATACATGCCATGTAGAAGTATATACTTTGAAAGCAACTTACGTCATTCAAACAAACTGAAGTTAAAGTTCGCAAACAAGTTTCTAAGACAAACTTTGAATTTGAAAACATAGAAAGTTCAAGAAATATGTCTAATTCTCACATTGAAGAATAATATAGAAAACTATATAAAAGGTATCTAATTTACAATTTATTTTTGACAACCAAAACATACATTGTGAAAGGGCCGAATTTTAGTTTGGAAGCAAGCAATTAATCCTTCTTGAAGTCTTTTAGCTCTAGATCTTGTCATTGGACCTTGAGGTAAAATGATTGCCTCATGATTGAGGTGACTTTGAGTGTTCTCTAATAAAGTGGTGCAGCAATAGTACTAAAGTCTTTAATGAACCTCCTATAAAAACTAGCTAAGTCATGGAAAGATCTAACTTCACTAGCATTTTTAGGTCGTGGTCATTCTTGGATAGCTTTAACTTTTTCACTATCAACTTCAATGCCATTTGCAGAAATAACAAATCAAAGAAAGTTAATTTTATCTAGACAAAATGCACACTTTTCATATTAACAAACAACTGAGCTTTTCTTAATGCAAGTCATAATCTGCCTAACATGTTCCACATGCAATAAGGACTTTGAATAAATCAGAATATCATCAAAGTAAACTACCACACATTTTCCTAAGTATTCACGCAAAACATGATTCATGAGGCGCATAAATGTACTAGGTGCATTGGTAAGCCCAAAAGGGATCACTAGCCACTCATACAATCCATGTTTGGTCTTGAATGCAGTTTTTCATTCATCACCAATTTTCACCTAATTTGATGGTAACCAGACTTAAGATCAATTTTTGTAAATAAAATAGATCCATGCAATTCATCTAACATATCATCAAGTCTAGGTATAGGATGACGATACTTTACCGTGATCTTGTTCATGGCTCTACAATCCACACACATTCTCCAAGCTATATCCTTCTTTGGAACCAATATAACAAGAATAGAACAAGGACTTAGACTTTCCTTCACATATCCTTTGGCAAGCGGCTCTTCAACTTGCTTGATTACTTTCGTCTCAGTAGGGTTAGCATGATATGCTGGCCTATTCGGGATGACAATACCCGAAAGGAAATTAATTTGGTGCTCAATCCCCTAATTGGTGGCAACCCACCTAGTAGCTCTTCAGGAAAAATATCATTAAATTCTTGCAACAAACTAAAAAAAACACTAAGTTTTTTAGTCATTAGTTAGAAAACATGGCCCTTTGCACAAAAGTACAAAGATTGGTTTAGTTGAAAACAAAGCTTTTCTGACCTCACTATTTTTAGCAATCAGACTCTCAATTACTTCTTCTCTCTCTTTGGGTTGTTTTTCTTTCTTTTCACTTCTTTCTTTTTCTTCACAATTGTTTTTCTCACTCCCACCAGGAATTTATTTTCTCCTTTTCTCAGTTATTTCTTTTCTCATTCTCTTTGGGTTGCTTTTTGCTATCTTCACTCAAAGTATTTTTTCTGCTTTCACATTTTTTTCAATTTCCACTCTCATTTTCTCTAACTTACATTGCTCATCATACACATCACTAGTGGACAAAGGAAGAAGTATAGTTTTCCTTGCATCTTTGGTGAATTTGTAGCAGTTAAGGTAGCCATCATGAATAGATCTTCTATCAAATTGCCATTACCTTCCCAATAAAATTTCTCCAGCATGCATAGGTGCAACATCACACAAGATACTATCATTCTATTTTCCAATAGAAAAAGAAATAAAACATTGTTTATTGACTCTCACTTCACCACTATTGTTCAACCATTGGAGTTTGTATGGTCTAGGATGTGGTGTTGTAGGCAATCTCAATCTTTGACAAGTAATGTACTAACAACATTTGTACAACTTCCACCATCAATGATCACACAACATGCACTTCCGTTCACATGACATCTAGTATGAAACAATGTTTCCCTTTGCTGTTGAACTAGATCTTCTTTAACTTGAGCACTTAAAGCTCTTCTAGTAACAAATACATCTCCTACAATGGCTTCTTCATAAGTTTCATAACTAGTCTCCCCTTCATCGCTCGGTTTTTTCTTATCCTCCTAGTTTTCACTTTCCTCACCCTCAGTTACTACCTCTCCATTATGAATGATCATTGCCCTTTTGTTTGGACAATCTCTACTTCTATGTCCTAACCCTTGACATTTTCAGCACTTAATATCTCGATTTCTCTTCTTAGGCTTTTCTAATTTAGTCTTTCCTTTCATAGAAGACTCTTTTTTCTTTTGATTTTTCTTTCACAAACTTTTCGCTACTTCTAAAATCACTTTTATTCTCCTTTTTCCATGATGTGTTGAAAAAAGAGAAAGTTTTAGAAGAAGTGTACCTAGCTCTTTTGGTTTTTAATTGCCTCTATTTTGATGGCAAGATGCAACATCTCCTCTATGTCTAAGTATGGCTCCAAATCAACCTTTTCAGCAATCTTCTTGTTGAGGCCATTCAAAAAATCGTGCCATTAGAGTCTCCATATCTTTGTTGAGATCAAGTCGATCCATCAAAGTGTCCATCTCTTTGTAGTAGTCTTCCACGGACTTGTTGCCTTTACTCAATCTTTGAAGCCTTTGTGCCATGTCCCTTTGAAAATGATTTGGAACAAATCGCTTTCTCATAAACTCTTTAAATTCATATCATGAATCAATTGGTGCCTCAATATTTCTTCTCCTTCTTGACATCAACTTATCCCACTAAGTTTGAGCGTAATCCTTAAATTTAGCAACACAAAATCTAACCTTCTGCTCATCGCTAAAATTATGTCTAGCAAACACATTCTCCACCTCCCTTTCCCATTGATGGTACTCCTCTAGATCAGTCTTGCCAAAGAACTTTGAAATTTTAAATTTGATGCTGCCCATATTACGATCAACTTACGCTCCTTCTCGTTGAGCTCTCCTTTGGAAGTTTTGACATCCCCTTCCACTTCCTCTTCCTCTAACTACTCCATTTCCAACATGTCTTTCTCCTTCTCTTGGAGCCCCAAGTAATGTAACTTGGTCATCGTCCACATCTTTAGAACCATCAGCCTCATCAATGTAACTTGGTCATCGTCCACATCTTCAGAACCATTAGCCTTATCATCCTCATTATGGTGGATTACCACCAGTTCTGGTGGACGAGGTGGTATTCTTTCCCTTGTCCGATTCTCAATCTCCAACCTATCCAAACGATCTGTCATTGCTTCCATAGTACTGATCATTTGTGCCATAACACCTTGTTGTGCCTCTCTCAAAAGTATTTTTCCAATGTTAACGTCACCTAGATTGGCCATCCTCCCCAACACTCTCTCACGTGATTACTCTAAAAAGATGAAAGGTAACTCGTGTTTGCACTCAATATTTATAGAATTAATCCTAAGACTAAAAATATCTCAAACCTCAGCAAGTCTTTTATGAGAATCATGCAAGAACAAAGTCAATTTAGCTAGAAGGTGGAAAGTCACAAAAATCTCAAATTTAGAAAACAAGTGTGGATAGGTAATGGATTAAATTTTTGAGAAGCAAATAAGTTAAAGGAAGCTTAAGAAATGAAGCCAAGAAATTTGGGAAATGATCATGAAGAATATATGAATATGGACTCTTTAATGAATCACGATGCTTCAATGCTTGCTTGAGAAACCCTTGTTTTGTTTTTTTAACACATAGAACAAGTGACATACAATATGAAAAGTCACAAGAAGACTATGTAACTTTCTTTCTTTCTCTTTTTTTTTTTTAAGCAAGCACTTACATAATATGGAAGGAAAAGTAAGAAATGATATAATGTGTTTAGAGTCAGAGCTCTGATACCAAATGATAATGAGAAATTACCTCAATCACGTTTGAGAACTCCCCTTATTCAAGGTGAACTCCCACGACCATAATAAGCATAACCCCCCATTAACAAATTGATAGACAACCCCAAGAAAGCTAAACAGATCTGGTTTGGAAACGGTTGATCAAAGATCAAGAAGAAAGGAGAATTTGTTCCTATCTCCAAGATTTTGAACTTTCCACAATCTAATTGATCAAACTAGATTGAAAGTTCTAAACATACATTCTAGACACAAGAATACAAAGAAAGCATAAAGCTTGAGAGATAAACTCTATCATGAAAGATTCAACTCTATTTCTTAAATGATCACAATACATAGGTATTTATAGTAATTGAAGAGACACCATGAAAAGATACACCCTTTCACCTAATTGGCTAGATTCAACAAAGACTCTTCAACTACATACATGAACCAACATAAATGTAAATACATTGAAATAAATTATTACATAATTCTTTAAATATGTGGATGAATTTGAATTTTCAGATTCATTATGGCTTTTGGATTCCAAAATGACTCTTGGAGCTTCAAAAGTTGCAACTCTTCATCATGGGCTGGAATTTTATCTTAGAAGCAAACAAATAATCCTTCTTGAAGTCTTTTAACTCTAGCTCTTGTCATTGGACCTTGAGGCAAAATGATTGCCTCATGATTGAGGTGACTTTGAGTGTTCTCTAATAAAATTTTACTATGAGCTTCATTTGATCTGAGTTTATCTTCATTATCATCTTCATTTGAGCTGGTTTGAACTTTTGCAACCTCATTTTCTTCTTTGTAGGTCAGCTCCTTTTTTAAAAACCATTTCTTTCTTTTGGTGTGAGGAACTTATCATGAATTCACTGATTTCTGCCACTTTTGTTATTGTTGCTGGGTTGGCCGTTGGACTTGCTTCTATTGAACCTGGAGTTGGTCAAGGTACTGTTGTAGGCTCTAATACTAAATGATATGAAAATTGTTTTCAACTAGCAAATTGAAATTAGAAATCGAAAGAGAGATGAGAATTCCTAATTGTCAATCACTAAAACCCCTCAATATGATTTCAACCCTAAGGATTGAGTTAGACACAGATTGCCTTAAGATCAATATCTTGAAGCAAGAACACAAGTTCTTTACCACCAAATTTGAACACTCCACAAATAGGATAATCAATCTGACTTGAATGTTCTTGAAAATTCAAGAAGCTTTAATGCTAATCTTGAAAACAAGCACAAAGGTCAAAACTTAATTCATCGTCAAAAACTACTTTAAGCAACCTAAAGGCAAGACTTAAATAGTCTTTCAATAAAACCATAATGCACGGTGAAAAAACTAAATTACTCTACTTAAATGTTATTAAAAAAGACAAAAATAGTAAAATTACATCAAAATTATTAAATAAAATATAAGTAATAATTTGATGTTGAGTCGATTCATATCATAATCTTTTATAAAAATATAATCTGATTATTAGTCAGATACTATTAAAACTTGTTTTATTAACTTCACATTTTAAAAGATAATAATATAAAAAATCTAGCATTGTGAAGATAGAGGATCCAAACAGATTTTTTTTCCAAAATATAACTACATACATATATATCTAATATTACATATATAGATAATATCTAATGTATTTATATATGTGTAGATAATATCTAATATATATATAATATATTACATACATACATACATATATATATATATATATATATATATATAAGTTTAAGACCATATTTTATGGGATTGTTATTGCCATTGGAATTTTTTAATTCAAATTTCAAATAGATATAATGTATTTTGTTAAAAGTTATGAATTGATTTACACAATTACTATAAATCCAACACTTGGAAGGAAGACAAAAGACTAATAATTACACTAAAAATTTAACAAATGATAAAACTAATTAGAGAGAAAATAACAAGTGAGAAAACTTAACAAGCTCGAGAACATACTATAATTGACATTTAGAAAAAAAAAATTTTAAAAAAATAACAATAAGCGAACATTCAAATGAAATAGAAGATAGATAAAAATAAGGTTAAATTATAAAACAAAGGGGTTTTTTCAAAATTAGAAAAAAAAAATTTACAGCCCATAGAAATATGTTTAAAACGAAATAACCCAACCCAAATCATTGGTAAAATACCAAAAATGCCACTAAATATTTTTAACCCTAAAAATTATACATGTCGATTCGTATTTCCTACCCAACGAAACTCCACGTGCGATTCATATATTCTACCTACACGATTCAACTTTTCTCCAACTTGTTATTCTTCAAGAAAAATCTTCATCTATCTGCATCTATCTCTTACCTTTCATCCTTTATAAAAAAGGTTTGAACCTTTTCCGATTCAACTTTTCTCCAACTTATTCTTCTTCGTCAAAGAAAAATCTTCATCTATCTTCATCTATCTCTTACCTTCTATCGTTCATAAAAAATGTTTAAACATTTTCCGATTCAACTTTTTTCCAACTTATTCTTTTTCATCAAAGAAAAATCTTCATCTATCTTCTTCTATCTTTTACCTTCCATGGTTCATAAAAAAGATTTAAACCTATTTTTTTAATCATTGGGTTACATCCTATTTTCATTGCTATTACATTCTATCCTCATACTAATACTACTTTTTTTTTTTTTTTTTTTTGTAAATAGATGGTAACCAAAAACCAAAATATGAAAGCATCATCAAGTAAGGTAAAGCAGGAAGGGAAATAGAAGGATAAAAATTCAAAATGTAGCAAAGGTAAAGCAAAATTAGGTTAAAATTATATACAAAATGCAAATTTGTAATTCTTTGTAGTGGTCAAAGATATTTGTAATTCTGGTATGTTGATGATCATCTTGGAATCGTGATAATGTGATAGGGTTCTATCATTTTCTATCTGGGATAGACAGTGATAAAGGGTGTGGTAATGTATTTCTTTTAAATGGGTTTAGGGTGATTATGCTTAGAGCTTATACATATCATTGTCTATCTTTGTACTTATGTTTATAGGACGAGTTACTGTCTATTATAGTCTAGAGATTTTGAATTTGATAAGAACTAAACTAGATGAAAGAATTCTTGAACAAGTTTTAAATAACCCTTTTGGACACTTTTCGAATACAAAAATGGCTAAAATACCCAACTAACTTCTAAACCATCTAGTAAGAAAACAGTGTCATACAAAGAAGTCTAATGTTCTAGCCTTCAACTTTAATGGTCATACAGCAGAATTTAGGTTGAAGGAAGTTTTTTTAGTTACGGGATTAAAAGGTCACAAATTTTCTCAAATACATTTAGGAGAAAGAAAAGAGCCGAGTCTTAAAAATGCATTTTTTGCTCATAATGAATTTATAACGAGGAGAGATATAGAGAGAACTTTCAAAGCGCTACGCAATGAGAAAGAAGACTCATTGAAAGTGAAATTAGTTCACCTCTACATCCTCAAAGCTTTCTTAATCCCTAAACAACAACATAATCATATCAATCTCCAACATTTATACATTTTGGACGATGAACAAGCCTTTAAAGAATATCCATGGGAAAGATTTTCTTACATTTTAACATATCAATTCTTTAAGAAAGCATCCTATACCAACAAGAATGTTGTCTACCTTCAAGGATTTTCATTGGCATTAGTCCATGGGATTTTGAGACAATCCTGAAACTTTCCAATCTAGATGTTGGATTTGAAAGGAAACTTGGAATTGAAGGCCCAAGAATCATCACATGGGAGTGTTTGGAGTAGAGTGACTGACAGACTCTAAATGAGAACATTTTTTAAACTAAAGATGTAAATAAATTGAGAATATTTTCTATCTCTGTATATCTTAGATAGACTGTGTTAGAAGATTTGTTGAGGGCATGGGTATAACAATTTAAAGGAAGTTGGGATACTCACCTATCACTAATGAAGTTTGCTTACAATAACAGTTTCCATTCTACTATTGGAATGGCATCGTATGAAGCTTTTTATGGAAAACCTTGCAGAACTTTAGTATGTTGGAATGAAGTGTGTGAACAAAAATTAATCGGCCCTGAGATAGTTCAAGTCACCACATATAATGTTAAATTGATTAAGGAAAATCTTAAGGTGACTCAAGATCGTCAGAAAAGTTATGCAGATAAAAGATGAAAAAGATTTAGAATTCGAAGTTGGAGATCAAGTTTCCTTGAAGTTATCTCCATGAAAAGGAATTCTTCGTTTTGGATGAAAAGGTAAATTGAGTCCTTGATATATTGGACCCTATGAAAATTACAACGAGTTGGACTAGCAACATATATACTTGAATTACCGGTAGAATTTGCAAGAATACACGACGTATTCCATGTATCTATGCTAAGGAAATATATTTATGATCCTTCACATGTATTACCAGGACAACCAATGGAATTGAAAGAAGATTTATCATATGATGAAAAGCCAATAGAGATTCTTGACATAAAAGAACAAGTGTTGAGAAACAAACCAATTTCACTTGTTAAGGTTCTTTGGAGAAATCATGAAATAGATGAAGAACATGGGAAACAGAAGAACAAATAAGAAGCGAATATCTCTCTTTGTTTGAATAGAGAACTTAAATTTCAAGGACAAAATTTCAAAAAGGTGGAGATAATTTGTTAACCCTCCTTCTTTTATTAGTTATATTGTAAGCAAAGAATTTAAGTAGGGAAGTTGAATTAAATAAGTGAATTTTGATATTGTATATTTGAAATATTTTATTTATTTACTTATTATGGTATTAAGGAGAAATTGGATCAAATTAAAATTTTTAACATAGGCCCATTAAGTTAGTTGCTTAAATAATTAATAAAAGAAGAGCTCACAAAATAAATTAAATGATAGTATCCCAACAAGTTTTTTTTAGGGAATTGGAGGAAATGACAAAATTTGGAGGGTCATTTTAATTTATAGCAGAAAATGAAAATCTTAAGATTTATAGCAAATTCGGAAAGAAGGATTGCCTCAACTTTTCAATAATCGCAAAATACCCTTAAAAAAATCTAGATATAACTAATTTACTAAATCTCTAATATTTTATTTTTAAATATTCTCTTAATATTTTTAAAATTGGAGATTTACTAATTCTCTAATCTTTTATTTTTAAATATTCTCCTAATATTTTTAAAATTGGAGATTTACTAAATCTCTAATATTTTATTTTTAAATATTCTATTAATATTTTAAAAATTGGAAACAATATTTCCTTCTCCCGTTTCGATTTATTCCCCTTCTTCTTCACGTTCTCATCCGTTCCAGCCATTTCCTTCACCTACGTAACCCATACAAGATTTCACAATCAAATCGCTATATCACAGCCAGTCAAAGAAGATCGAACATTACAGTCAAAGAATACGAAGTTAATTCAAGCTATGGAGGAAAAAAATCCAAACTTCAAAAGAATGAGAGAAGATTCCATCAAGAAGCGCAATGCCCAGATTTAGAGGTATTTGTCGGTTTGTTTAAATTTCCAGTGCTTGAATGAGTTTGAAATCAAACAAGAGAAAGTGATTTTTTTTTTCTTTTGTCATTTTTTTAATAGTAGAAACAATATTAAATTGTAGGTTCTTTGAATTTAGCCGACTTTTTGAGTAGAAGCAATCTCTTCAAATGAAAGAAGAGGAAAATGATTGTTCATACTTTAATCGTGAATTTTGAGGGAGATAAATTTAGTAAAGGACATAACTCGATTTTGTCAAGTTGGTTTCTCGACAGTGGTTATTGTTTTGATTTTTCTATTTCTAATTTTGTGAAAGCCTGGGAACTGGATTTAAATTTTTTTGCCATTCGTAATCTTATCCTAAAAATTATATATATTTCATTAGCTATTTTTTTCATGTTCTTCTGTGTTAATTACTACAATCTGGAAACTTGGTCAAAAGCCTTGAAGAATCTTGATGTGATTCCTGATTTGCAAGTGTTGAAGTAAGGTCAAACAAAGTTTTGTCTCTTCTTTTTCTTCCATCCTGAGCTTGTGGGATCCTTTGAATACATTCAAAACTCCAGCGTTTAGTCTATTATGCTACATTAGATGTGATGAAATTAGATTGTTGTCTGTTTCTTCATTTTGCTAATATTGGCAATCTATGACTGCATCAATCTCGTTTGTTGTCGTTTCGCAATTTGATTGTTCAATTTCTTTCTGCTATCTTGCTCCATTTCACCTCTCAGACTTCATGATCTACTTGTGATTAGCTTATATTTCTTTGGAGGAACTTACTACTCATTAGTAAAAAAATTGAGTTCTCAAGCTTGCATTTAATTGGTGTTGCGTGTTAGTTATTGCTTTTGCCTACCAAAACATTCTTCTAGTCCTCTTTCGTAAATAGTGACTCAATAAACTTCGTTCATATCCTATGTCAACTTAATTTTATTGTCCACAATCCAACTTATACTGTAAATGTTGGAAATCAAATAGATTTATTTCCAATAAGGAAAAACTTTCATGTAATTGTGTCTCATATTCATAGACCCTTATTTATAGGAAAATGAGTCTATTTTCTTTTCTGTATCATGCTCATCAGAAGGCATTGTGAAATTCATCTCTGAGAATTATTACTTGACACATTCTCAATAGGATAATAATGCATGAAAAGAATAATGATTAGGTAGGGTAGATGAGTCAAATAAGGAGTAGGCTGATTGGTGCATTTTGGGCTTCAATGACTAGGTATTTGTAGTTTTCTTAATTTGAATTTAAGACTCTTTTGTTTTTTAATTACACACTAACTTACCAAGTATATATTTTTGTGAGGATGTCAAATACCGAGTATGTATGTTTTGTTAATTTAAAGTAAGCATATTTTTACCGAAAAAGAATGTTTTTTGGACTATGAAAAAGTTTCATTCACAGTGTTTTTTTTTTCAATAACAGAGTTATAGATGACAAATACATAGTGTTTGTTTTATGTAATCTATAACAGAGTTATAGAAGATAAATACATAGTATTTTCAGTATACTAATTTTTCCTTCATACTAAGATTTTTTTAATAGTTCAATCGTTTTAATTACAAAATCATTCTAATTATATTTGGGTGAAATCTTGGTGCTTGGATAGTAGTAGGATGATGTAATTTAGGTGATTCACGATTTTTAGGATTATGTAATTTAAGTTTTATTTTAAAAATATTAATTACTAGTTTTTTAATATAATTTGTGCGATTTACGGTTTTTAGGATGAGTAATTTAAGTTTTATTTTGAAAATATTAGTTACTAGATTTTTTAATAATAGTTGTTTAGGTATAAAGTTAATTGTTAGGATTTTTTAATAATTATTTCCTATAGAGCTTAGATTTGATAGTTAGAATTTGAATTTTAGAAATTGGTTAAGATTTGAATCTTAGGTTGTTTGAATTAGTTAGGGGTATTTGAGTCAATCATTAATTCATAATTAATAATTTTAAAATTCATTTTGCCATTTATATAATTTTAAAACTTTTTTTACTATTTTTCGAAGTGAAACATTGTATTTTGCTATTTTTCTTGTTGTTGTTTTTTTTTTTAATGTAATTGAATGATCCATTAAACTAAAGCCCATTTTTTTTTTTAAATGGATGATTATGGGTCTTAGCTAAAATTTTGTCAAGTGTCCAGCAGCCCAGAAGAATGTTGGAGAATTCAGCCCAACAATGAAATATAGCCAAGGGTCAACTAGAAGAATAGCGATCTTCAAGTTTCCATTTTGAAAAATGGCAAACCTACTTTTTCTTTGTAAAAATGGCAAATCGAATTAAAAATATAATAAATACAAATTTGCAAAAGTCCAACATACCCCTAAGTCTATAGCTAAACAGTTACTTTTTAAAACTAAAATAAATATAATTACACTTTAATAAAACATGGCATAAGAGGCTAACTCTTCATCTTCAAGCACGTAAACCCTTCATCTTCAAGCACGCAAACCCTTCATCTTCAAGCACGTAAACCCTTCATCTTCAAGCACGTAAACCCTTCATCTTCAAGCACGTAAACCCTTCATATCCAATCCTTCATCTTTGATATTCCACCTTCAAGGATCAATGTTCGGTCTACAAGCTCAAAATATTGTTTTTTTTTACTCACCATTCCATCTTCAAAATATTGTTTTTTTTTTTCAAGCAGACGGTTTGTACCATTGCATTCTCAAACCCTAACATCTCACTGTCAAACATAAATTTCTTCTTCAAACCAGA
>JBBPDJ010036717.1:0-14618 GCA_037974625.1 Cucumis cinereus | reverse complement strand
TCCAAAAAGAAAATTAACATCCCTAACCAATATAATCCAACTTTTACTTAATTCATTTGAGATAATTAAATTAAAATCATCTTAATTTTCGAGATGTTACAATATTTGATATTATTATGGCAGTTTGTGTCTAACCCAATTCTTCGGCTTGATATCACATTGATTTGAAGATTTGAGTGATTGAGCATTAGGGGTTCTCAAATTCAAAGGGTTCTTAATTCTAATTACAAAGGGTTTCATATCAAGATCTCTTGGAGGAGAACATCAATCGGAGAAGGTTTCAACTGCAGATACGTCTCTACAAAGGTATGTTCCTTTTAAGCTGAAACAATTTTATCATTTTAGTATATTCTTAATTCTAATAAGAAATCAAAGCACGCAGTTCAATTGCCTTCACTACAGTGTTGAAACATTCGATCCAATCACGATACACTAATGATATACTTGAAATTAGATATTTATGAGTATTGATAAAATAAAGTACATAGTACTAATACATCAACGTTGTAGTTGAAATGATATACTTGATACTATTTATACTTTAAATGAATTTTGAATTAGTGTGTAACTGCAACTAGTGATGCACTAATAATATATATATATACATATATATATACACTTGAAATTGAATTTTGAATTAAGTATTGTTGTGGTATTGATGTACCAATACAATATTTAAAATAGGATTTAGATCATATGAGTGATATACTATTGATATAGTAAAAATATACATAAAATAATGAATTTTAATGACTATG
This sequence comes from Cucumis cinereus, assembly GCA_037974625.1. NCBI lineage: Eukaryota > Viridiplantae > Streptophyta > Magnoliopsida > Cucurbitales > Cucurbitaceae > Cucumis > Cucumis cinereus. The sequence goes on along the minus strand of JBBPDJ010036717.1, from coordinate 13,860 downwards.
GATATACTTTGATACATACAATAATTTTACAAATAAAAAAAAATTGAATGACTATAGATACATTAAATAGTTAATGTTAGGAAAAGAGTGGAGACAAGACTCACCTCATCCAAATGACACCAAACCTAAATTTGTTGTAGAATTACTAATATTGGAGCATAATTGATGATGAATTTGTAAGTGACCACAATTGTTTTCCAATAAGGAAGAAGAAAAGCCTAGAGATATGTCACAATATTTTGGTGTGACCCCGAGTCAGTGGATTTTTATCTCTAATTATCAGGTATGTTGTTAAAATCGAAAATTTTACTTTATTTTGTAAATATTTTCAACAGTTTTTTTCATTTACAATAATTTCCTTTAACTTATACTATAAACATAAAATTTGAAATAATTGAATGAAATTAACTCTATATCAAAACCAAACATAAAATAAAAATAAAATTTATCATAACCAAACAAACAATGTAGACCCGACATAATTAAAATTATGATATACTAAAACTATAAATGATATTTTTGAAATAAAAATATATCGATTGATTGATATAAAAAAATATAAAATATATCAATTGACTGATATTAGAGTATATCAAATATACCAACTAATACACAAATAAAGTTAAAATCACAATAATAAGAAAATCAAGAATTAAGTTTAATTTTATTTTTATTTGCAACTTTAGAAAATTGTTGGTATGTTTGAAAATACTTGTATGTGTTTTTACTACTCCGATCATCAGAATTCTTCAAGCACATACAAACACAGTGAAAAATTAGGGAAAGTTAAAGGAAAATAGTTTTAGATGGTAAAACTGCATAAAATATTTATAAATATAACAAAATTTTATAGTTTAAATGATAGACAGTGATAAACATTGATAGATATCAATTAGTGTTTATTAGCATTTATCAGTGATAGATGATAGATAGTAAACTATCAGTGTCTATCAGCACCTATAGATGATTATTTTCTATATTTGTAAATATTTTGGTTCATTTTTTTTATACTTTCTTTTATAGAATTGTCTTCCTTCGTTTTAAAAGTTGGATGAGAGTTCTATCTTCTATTATACATATATTTGTTTATAATATGCTTTATTAAAACAAGAATTGGGCAAACATTTATGAAATCTTTTTAGTAGTGATCTTGCGACCTTGAAAAATATTATTCAATCAAGTCTCGTGAATACTTTTTTACCTTTTAACCAGCAGTTGGATGTACTTTACAAAATATGCAACTTCCAAATTAGTAATAACCACCAGATATAAAATTTAAGGTAAATATCAATTTATATCTCTGTACTTTCCAGTTGTAATGTCAATCAAATTTAAAACAATTTTGTAGTTTCGCTTTCATGGCCTTTTAAATTACACAATGTTGTAGGGTTTGTATATATTCTCGTAGCACAAATAATTGCAACTTTTGAAATCGTGACTTTGTTTGTTTCAACAAAAACAAATTGAAATGTCTCAACATTTTTTCTTTTTTCTATCAATCTTTCACATGGAGGGGTTACAATAATATATGTTGGAATGTTACGTCAAAATCTATATGAATTATTTAGAATAATAATAATAATATACGTTTGGATATTGTCTATACTTTTAACTTCATTTCACATCTACTTTTAAAATGATTGTTATGTTTTCATAAAGTATAACTATTTTGGCTTTTCAATTTCTAAGACAGTCTGTAGTTTAACCTTTAAACTTACAATAATTACGGTTGGCATAAAACGATTGAAGAAAAAGTGTTTTTAAAAAATGTGTGTTTTTTAAATGATTTTGGAAAAAGTGTTTTCCAAAAATCTTTTGCTAAAGTGTTTTTTAAACACTTTTGCTAAAAACACCCTAAAATAAAAATACATATTTGTTTAGCAATTTTCTTCTCAAAAGAATTTTTATGTAAAAGTTTATTTGATTTGTTACGTATTAAATATGTTTTTATTATTTTCAATTAAAATACATGAATTTGCTTGTGTAGGTGATGATCAGATTTGGCTGATAGTGATTGCGAATGGTGGTCAACGAAGATCGCTGAAAAACGGTGACCAAAGGTCAGGGATAGCAGTTGTCAGAAGTTGGTCGACAACAGAAAAATTGTCGTTGGAAGTTGACTGGCGATGGTTGGAATAAGTTGGCCATCAACAATCGTCGAAAAACAGTCGTGAGAGATCGTGGTCGAAACTGACAGGCAACGGTCGCTAGAAAATAGTGACGAGAGGTTGGCAACAGCGTCGTCGAGAGCTGGCTGCCAACGATCACCAAAAAACGATCGTCTGGTGTTGGTCAATGACGTTTGACGAAAAGCATCAATGGTGGTTCACTGGAAACAATTGCTAAGAAAATTGTCTATGAAAGTTGGTCGTTGATGGTCACTAGTGATAATGTTCTAAGGTTGTCGTTGGCAGTTGCACATAAAACAATGGTCGGAAGTTGGCAGTGACAATTGTCGAAAAATGATAGTCAAAGGTTAGTTGGTGACAATGACTAAAAGGCAGTCACTAGATGTTGGCAGATGGTGGTCATTGATAACAATGACTAGAGGTTTGCCAACAACGATCGTCGATAAATTGTCACCCAAAGTTGGACGACAACGGTTGCTAGAAAGTGATTGTCGGAGGTTGATCGATGGTAGTACCAAAAACCAGTGACTGAGGTCGGTGACAACAGTCCCCAAAGGTTGACCAATGGCAACCACCGTAAGACGAAAGTTGGAAGTTGATCAATATCGGTTTTCGAAAAGCAACAATCGAGAAAACGATCACTAGAAAATAGTTAAGGGTGACAATGGTTGGAAGTTAGCCAACGATAATTGACCAAAAACAATTACCAAAAGTTGATCAAGTAGGTATCATAAAAAAAAAAAATAAAAGAGGGACAGTTTCCCGTAACACTTGTTGGGAAAATGGGCCTTTTAGTTTAAGTAATTATTTTAATAATTAGTAATTAATTACTAAAAAAGAAATAAATAAAAAAAATACTTAGGGTTTATTGAAAATGGGCAATTTGTTTTTGTTATTGATGATATGAGTAAAAAGCAAATGTTATTACATTGACATTGGCTAATATGCTCTCTACAACTTGTTTATCTCACGTCAATATCAAATCCACCTAAACCTGAAAACATAGTTATTTCTAACTGACATGTCACAAAAATGTATTGCTGTGGGCGTATTTAATGTGGTTGGTGCCGCTTGAATTGCCATGTCAGCATGTTTATGATAATAGACCAAATCTCTAGAATGCTGGATCTTCAAGCACTTGTTATAAACAAAAATGTATCACTTTATTGTATTTCTGAGAATCATACTTCAACTAACTTTTTATATTGTTGCTAAAATTTAGTTGGAAAGCCACCAATTCTCAACGCCAAAAGATTAACCATGGTCAACTCAAATCTAAAAAAAAATACATTAATACGAAATATTAAATAAATATCATGTCAAATTAACAAATAGTAAAACGGAAATCAAAATTCCAACATGATATTACTATAAAAAAAAAATAAAAAATAAAACAAATATTCAAAAATTTAAAAATAATGGCAGAAATGTTAAATTGTTCTTAAATTAAAATTTAAAATTGTCCATAGCCAAATCATATTATATCAATTACGTACATGAAAAGTAATAACAAACTTACATGTCAGTTACATATCTTATCGTTGCTCGTGATGGTTTCTTTAAAGATTCAAGGTAGTACATTGTATCGTTGTATGCATTTATGGCAAGCAGTGTCCAATGACCCTTAATTAATAAAATGTCAGTACTTGAAAAAAATAGACTTACTTAAGATTTAACAGAGCAATAACTATTTAATTTGCTTTAGAGACCATCAATCTGCTGCAGACGTTTCGAATTCGAGACTCTTGCGAGTTATATCCTGAAGAAATAAGAGAAGAATCTCCAAACACATACTGTGAACTTTCGTTTGAACCAAGAATGGATGAGTACAAGTACCTACAAACCACACATTTTTAAACTTGTGACAATGGTACATAAACCATTAGGGAAAAAAGAGATGTTTAACTTACGTCACATACACCACCATTGTAAATGTTTTCGCTTGGTTCATGCTACAGAAGTCAATGATGTCGTCTCGTAGGTGGTTGAAATGTAATACTCGAATCGTTGGCCATCACCTTCCCAGCATATCTAAGAATGGACTTTAGCGCTACCGGCAAACTAGAATTCGACTCACATAGAACTTCCTTCTCCTTATTCACTTTACTTAAAGTTTTCTCCTGATGCAAGAACAAATACATTACCAAAAACACAATATACACACGTAATGTTTTCTTCACTTCGTACAATGATTTTGGGAACTCATTGGATGTAGGAAGAATTTCCTTTCAAGTATTGAGTAGTTCAGAGAAACTAGTATCGCTTCACCCATACCTAACTTTTAAATTGTACAATTTGACTAAGGTATACAACTTGGTGTATTTCTTGCATTTTGCGTATAATGGTTTCTCAACATCAGTAAGCAACGTCTCAAATCCATTGGGATCTCTTGAATACTCTACGTGAGCAACTTCAGTCATTTATTTAACACTACCAACATCATTCTCTTCGTATGTATGAGAGTCATACTTAGAAGATTCTCCATAGAAGGATGATTTAGGAAGTTCTTCCCATGCCAAAACCAAATTTTATAACTTTAATCCCATTAACATATAAATGATCTCTAACACCATTTTTACTATGCTTCTCACAATTCCCACATTTGAAACATGGACAAAGAATATAAGAGCTATTTGTATTAGAAAATCAAAATTTGATGCAGTTTTCCACACCCGACTCATAATCTTTGGATAATCTACTCTTTTTCATCCATGATTTATCCATAATTGTGAATATAGTAAGCAATAATGGAAATGAGTTTGGAAATTCTAGTCCAATAGAGTAAAAATAAACCTACTTTAAAGCTTACTTTGTGATTTCGAGCTCGACACCAACAACATAAACTAACACTTAGTTACTTTCATGACTCTTAGACCCTAAACACACTTTAAAGCCATTTTTAAACAACAAAAAATCATAGAGATTGCACAAAAAAAAAAAAAAATAACACTTATTAACATTCATTATTTTAGCGCCCTAAACAAAGTTACATTCATGCATTTACTACCCAACCCAAGTTTAAAGTCATTCCTATGTCCAACAAATATCAAAAGGAATGAAAAACTTGTGTTCCGACAATGCACCCTCCTCCCTCACACACATGGACCTACTTTTTTATTTCAAACTCAACACTAACAATAGAAACTAATACTTAGTTACATTCATGACTCTTATACCCTAAACAAACTTTAAAGTTATTCTCAAACAACAAAAGACCATAGATAATATAACACTAATTAACATTCATGATTTTAGCACCCTATACAAAGTTTAAAGTCATTCCTAAACCATAGAAAACCAAAGACACTGCAAAAACAATATCAACTACAGTTAGTTCCATTCATGCATTTTCTACCCAAACAAAGTGTAAAGTCATTCCTATGTCAAAAAAAAAAAAAAATCAAAAGGAATGAAAAGTTTGTGTTCCGACAAGCCAAAATTAGAGTTCAAAGAATTAAATGCAATGAGAACCATATGACATAACAAAACTTTCAACAAGATATTACAAAAGAAAGAACTAATTTCATTCATAATGATCAATCATGACATATAGTTTACCTTATCTATGTTGGGGACAATCTCCTGAAGCTTCCTTATTTTATCACCAACTCTAATTCTACCAACCTACCATCAAGGAAACAAAAAATTTGCAACATATCAATATCAGCGCCCATATATGGAAACAAACCAATCCAAAGCATAAAGAATTTGTATATATCGATTAAAACTTCTAACTTCAAATAAAAGATGTTTATGTAGTGAGAAAATATGGTTATTCGTACACAAAAGTAGTTTCGAGTTTTTACTCAGTCAGTACCTAAATCAAACACTAAGTTAATTAAGTATGGTTGTTGCCAAACAACAAATATATCCTCAACTAACAAAAGATTCCAAACGTCAAATTGCAAAGAGTATGTGGTTGTATTTACTAGTAAAGAAGACGATCTACATTGTTACTAAAAATCCACATAATGGTTACTAAAATCCACATAATGGTTACTAAAACAAGGTTAATTCATTTGAAGCAAAATTGCATCAATGAAAACAAAGTGTACATAGATTAATCCATTTAAAGTAGTGTTCAAGTTATTGTCCTTCCATTAACATGACAAACTTTGTTCATTGGATTTCGTTTTCACTAGTTTTCTCAAAAACTTTGTAGTCATAAATTATCAATTTTCATCATCCAATATCCACAAAATTATGCAAACACTTGACATTGAAGAGAATATCCATCATTGAAGAGAAAAGGAGAAGAAAATATGGAAATCAACTGTGTTTTTTGTGGTTTTTTATGAATTTTGTGTTTTCTTATGAAAGGACTTACAAATGCAAGCTACTGTGAAATGCAATAGCATAGCTAATTTGGCCTCCATCTATGCTCTATTTCAACCATTAGTACAAACATGAGACCGAACTTTTCATTTAATCAAAGCAAATCAACAAAAACATTAACCTCATTGTGTAATGAGACAAATTGGACAAATGTCACTTGACCATCCTAAGCCACCAATAAAGTTTCTAAATCTACACGGCACATTGACTCAAAATAAGTTTTCCAAACAAATCTTCATCCATACTATTCAACAACATATTGCTAATTATTTTCAAATTACTTTCAAACAGACAAAATCAGTTCAAGTCACTAGTCATTTTCAAATCACTTCCAAACATATAGCTAATTGTTTTCAACATATAGTTAATTATTTAGAAATCACTAGTTTTCTCAAAACAAGTTCTTGTTGTTGATGTTTCTGCGGAGGTTCATGAATCTGATAAGTGGGCAAAGCAGAACTCTTACTCTTTTACAGACAAAATTAGTTCAAGTCACTAACCCGATTAAAATAGGTCTAGCGACTTCGCACCTTTCATTGAAAACTGCTAACTCAACCTCGTATGAAACCTCCTCTTAAACTACTTGTCGATCGAGCTGTGGAGCTACTCTTTCAGTTAGCTTTCCCGATGGCAATGGTTCAAGATGGGGTTTATGGCATAAAATGAAGTTCAATCCAGATTCAAGCACAATCACTTAGTTGCTCACAGCAATGGTTCAGATGGTTCTCTGTGGGTCGTTTTGGGTTGTGCAGGAAAGTGGGTCGTCATAGGTCGTCGTCAGTTTTACAGGGGATTTGGTCGCCGTGTGCGTCGTCGTTAGTTGTGCAAGAGATTAGGTCGTCGTGGGTCGTCATCGGTTGAGCAAGAGATTGGGTCGCCATCGGTTGTGCAGAAGATTGGGTAGTCGTGGGTTGTACAAGGAGATTGGGTTGTCGTCGACAGATGGACAGAAAAGGGTTTTGCGTGGGGGAGAATAGCGTGAGATGAAGAATTTAGAGATTTTTTACATTTCTAAATTATGTTTTATTTTTTAATGAAAAAATGTGGGGGAAAACTAAAATGAAAGAGGAAAAAATTCTTGACTATTTAAAACTGTCAATAAATTTTTAAATACTATTCTTGAAGTTTTTAAACCGTCAAGTGATATATAGATATTCTTGTCAGTTTAAAACCATCCATAAATGTGAAAGTGAATATTTTTTGAAAAATTTGTCCAGCTCAATTTTTTTATCAAAATTCTTGACGGTTTTTCTTCAAAATCACCTTTTCTTGACATTTTGACCAAAACCCGTCAAGAATGAAAAATCCGACCGTCAAGAAAGCCCATATTTGTAGTAGTATCTAAACGCTACTATTCTAATTATACTGGTGAACTTTATGAGCTTGGTTGGTTTTGTTGGGTTTTATGTCCTAAAACTCGTAGATAGTAAATGTAATTCATTGATTGTTATTACTAAAGAGGTATTATTCTAATTTCAATAAAGAGTTATTGATTATTTGATTATTTTTGTCTTATTAACCCAAAATCCAATAAACTAACATCATAAGCTGTTTTATGAGTCTTGAGCTGTATGTGGAGACATACAAGGATCAACGTTCGAGATACAGCTTAAAGAGTCTATAGTATAGGGATAAGGTTGGGTACCTTATTCTGGTAACACTATAGATACAATGCACTTTGTATTTGATAAAACACAATGATCCCACGTGTTCATGTAGGTGTCACGCAAGTGAGGGTATACTATACAACGAGTTTTCATAAGACTGGACGACGAAAGAGTAACCATAAGATGTAATTCTGTTAACTAGTTAGCTTTCTATTTCAATAGGATGACCTAAACAACTTAGTTTTAATCCTGACTGTATTATGAATTCTTGGTCACGAGGGATTGTCCATCGATTTGTATGGATGTGAGAGTGGCCAAATTGCTAACTCAATAGGTCTACCATTTTGGATACAAAAGTGAGAGGGGAGTTGGAAACATAATCACACAAGATGAAATTCACTCCTTCTCGACTTTAGGGTAAATAGATGAGTGTTTCCTTAAATGGTGCCTCCGAGACTTGAACAAAGGGCCTTACCCTCTCTATGGGAAGTGAGGAATTTTTGTTTATTGGTTGGACCATAAACATGTTGTTCAATTGAGGAGCACTAGTATTTAAGGACTGAGAAGTAACGTAGGGGTAAAACGGTAATTTAACTCAGCTAGACTTACGAACACTTGTGAAGGACTAACTTACTGTTATTGGTTTATATCCATGGACACAGAAATATATCTATAGTGAGAAGAGTTCAGCTGTGAGTCTTTAATGAAGTGTCCACACAGTTAATGAATATTGATTAACATGGTTAACAAGTTTAGTCAATTAATCTCATATCGTTGTAGCTTCTGATCTGTAGCTCCATAAAGTTCCCTTCCTAGCACGTAAAGGGTAATAAGGTTAATATATATGGGTTATAATTTAAAATTTTCAAATTGACTTAGGGAATTAATATAATGTATGGTGATACATTATAATATAAAGTTTATATAACTTGATAATATAATTTTATTTTGGATGTGATAAAAAATTAGGTTTTGAGATAATAAAATATTTGAATAAGTTCAAACATTATTTTAATGTCAATTAAACTCACATTAAAACTATAGATAAATTTAATGTGATATGATGCACATTAAACTATAGATTATGAGAGAATGTTATATTTGAATATAATTTAAATCTGAATTAAATTAAATATAAGATATTTAATTTAGTAAATAATTAATTGAATAATTAATTAATAGTTTAGTTTAATTATATTTAATTAAATTAATTAAATTAAAACTATTAATTATATGAGAGATATTCATTTAAATATGATTTTAATAGAATAGTAATTAAAATTAAATTAAATAATTTAGTAAATAATTCACCTACGTAATCCCACAGATCTCTCTAACATCGATGAAGAAAAGGGAGAAGATAAATAGTTTTTTTTTTTTATTTGAGTAAAAGAATGTCTGCATACGAAAATGAAAATCCTCTTTGTCTCCCTACAGTTTTCTCTCCAAAAATTTCTAAATTCCAAGAGGTTACCACACGTGAAAACCTCAATTACTCAAAGGATAGGAAAGGTTCAAAGTGGTGGTGGCCTCCAAATTTGACGATTTGTTGATTCATAGACATCGACGAAAGTAAGTTTCATCTCTTCTTTGTAATTCTATTTTAGTTACGAAAGCATGCTTAGCCATTAATTATTTTTACAGTAAAAATTATTTCTTTAAATTTTGCCCATGTATTTGGTATTTTGATTTTTCCAAATAAATTTGAGTAATGGTTCTGTAAAGTCTTCCACTTCGTAAGGGCTCTCATCCCTTCAGGTTCATGGACCTGACCCTTGGGTCCAGCTAATTAAATTCAGGCCTTTTAAATTTGGGTTAAATTGAGTCTATTTATGGGTTCAATTAGACTTTAGCCCAAATCTTGATATTTAATTGGATAAAAAAATAATTAATTTAATCCAACGTCAACACGAAAACAGATGGATCGGGATTCGTCAATTTATGTCTTCAATTTTAATTCGAGGCACATTAAACGTTTAATTAGTCCCAACTTTAGTTATTTGCAGTTTTGACATTATTTAGTAAATGACATGACAATTTGTGATTGATCTAAAATTTCTCATTCAACAAATGTCAACTTTTCAAGATTTATGCATTTATATAGGTGGATGAATCTTGAAAAAATATGTTTCAAATCAAAATGCAAGCTGTATCTTCTGAAATTTGACTCTATTTGACGTGCCGATTTAATCAAACTATGAATTTGGTACATAAGTTTGATTAAAATTTTATATCACTTGACACACATTTTTTTCATTATGCTAACTTATCAAAACATAAATTTAAATCAAAGTTTTGATTTCTTTTTGTTTGATTGGTTTATAATGGTGTTTTGAGTGTGTGAAATATACTTGTATAATACGGTAGGATATACTGAATGAGTTATATGCGACGAGTTCTGTGTATGGTGAATGCGATGGTGGATTACAAGTTACCTACTTAAATTCATGTATAAACTTAAAAATATGATTCCTGGTAAGTCTAAGGTCGAACAAAGGCATTTGATGTTTAAATTATGTTGTGAAGAATCAAAATAAATTATGTTTGGAACATGGTGAATTAATTTTACAAGCAAGTATTTACACTAATAAATCTACTGCCTTGGTGATATGGAATGGTGTATGTGAGTGTGTGTTAAATTGCACGGTACAATCAAGTTTGCAAAGTAGATGGAAAAAAAATGTTATGCGATTAGTAGGGTTAACAAGGTTTTCTAATGTTCTTTCCAAGCCATGCATAAATAATATTTGTGTCCAACTACTAATTAAGACAAGATACCTTTCATCGTCTAAATTTCACAAATACTCTATTTCTAAATGTAAATGATGTAGTTGTACAGAAAGACTGAATCTTCGTTTAACTTCGTCTTACTAACTTATTCTTTCGAGTAGTTAATTACCTATACTTAAACCAATTTTTTGATTTACTTGGGTGTTTGAATAATTTTCAGGTTAAGCGAACTAAAGTTTACTTATCCATGCTTTTCTAGAATGTTAGTCCATCTTCTCAATCCATTAAGAAATTTAGTTGCTAATGGTGGAAGTAAGGAACATGAATGAATTAGAAGTGTAGATGACAATGTTCATAATGAAGAATGTAAGAGATTTTTAAAACCTTAATCCAATAGTATAACAAAAAATAAATACAAAATAGAGAAATAAATGTCGAGTCGTCGATCACAATCTCTTATTCTTCCCTTTTTCTTTATCAGTTCTCTTCTCTTTCTCTTTCTATACAGGGTTTTTACTCTTTGCCTGTTCCTTTTTCTTCTTTTTTGTCTCCCACTCTACTTTCTTTTTTATTTTGTTTTTCGATAATGTGTCGCTCAACTGCTATCCTTCGGCGCTCTTCTTTTCTATTCTTCTTTTTCTCACTCTCTTTCTTTAGTTCATCATTCAAGATGCTCCCAGTAGCCTGTAGGCATTTATCTTGTTTCTCCTGGCACTTATCTTCTTTCTTCTTTTTGGCTTCTTGTGATGCAACGAGGACGAAGGATGTATCGTCTTTGAAATGACCCCAATTAGAGGTAAAAGGGGGTTTTTCTTCAAAAAACAAAAAAACAAAAAAAAAAAGAGAAAGAAAAAAAATATATAATAATGATAATAATAAATAATAATAATAATAATAATGATAAATAATAATAATAATAATAATAATAATATTATTATTATTTTCATATTTTTTTCATTTCTTCTCTGTTTTCTTTTCCTTTTTCTTTCCTCTCTCTTCCATTTTCTTTCTCTTTCTTTTTCTTTTTCTTTTCTCTTCTCTTCGCTTCAGGCCTTCTCCTCACGCCACAAAGATCCGTCACACACCTCTCTCTCCCCGGTGACGCCGTCCGCCTCACGCATAGATCCGACGCCGCCACGTCAGTCCGCGTAGCGCCAGTTTGTGTCGCCTCCCACAGACCCGACGCCGCTCGCGTGTCCTCGTGCCGCCTTATGCAGATCCAAAATTGTCTACTACGCACCGCGTCGCGCGTCTGCTCTGCGTCGCACCGAATCTCTTGCGTCTCTCTACTCTCACGCGCGCCGCTGGTGGAGCTGTCTCTCACTGCAGCCGCGCAGATCTTGTCGCACCGCATAAAGCTGCGTCGCATCGGCCAGATCTTTTCTCTTTCGTGTGCTGCCAAGACGTGTCACGCCAGATCTGCGCGCTGCGAGCCGTGGGCTCGCTTTCCCGTAGCAGCTCGTGCTGCGGCGCCACCCTCCCTCGCAACGGGATTTCGTGCCACTTCCTTCATACTTCTGTCATTGACTCATACTGTTTCCACGTCAACTTTCGCTACCTTTTTCTTGGAGGTTTGCGTAAGTTTGTAAGGTTCTTGGAGGATTAATTAGTGTTTGGAAAATTTCTTAAACTAAATAGGTTGTTTACCGTTCCTTGTTGAAATAAGTTGTAGCATCGTTGGGCGTTGGGCGTTCGGCGTTCGGCGTAGGATTTCAAGCGATCTTTAGATAAGTTTTGATTAAAGGCTAAGGGATTCTTTGTCATTCTTAGTTTAGCCAAGATGATTCATTGTTTGTATTTTTTGTTTAGGGTGATTTTCTAGGATATTTTGGGTGCGATTCTAGCTTCAAATCCACTTGGAGGTAAAGAGTTTCCTACTGTCTTACGCCATAACCCTTGGTGTGTATGAATATTTAAGTTGGTGCGATTTATGTGTGTTACTTTCATGATGTGCAGATACCATTGTGATATTACTGATGTGTGCGATACTTTTGGAGAATTATTATTGTGTGTAAATGCTTATGGGATTGCATAATTGAACTGTACTTTTGTTCCGCATATTGTTTGGCAATCATACCTATGTTATATATGTTGTGTGGTCTTTGTAACGTAGGGTATAGTTGTTATGCATAATGTTTGGGATAATGATACCTATGTTATATATGTTGTGTGGACTTTGTAACATGGGGTAAAGTTGTTGCCATGCATAACGATTGGTGTCATATTATTAATGATATATATGTTGTGTGGACTTTATAACGAGTAGTATAGTTATTATTATTATGCATAAATACTGACATGATGCTACCTAGGTTATATATGATTTGTGGACTTTATATCCTATGGAATAGCTATTTAGTGCATAATGACTAACATGTGTGGTACTGTGCTTTGTGACTGCATGAAACATAAAAGCATGAGTACTAACTAGTGCTACATTTTGGATTAGGTTAGACGTTGTTCCTATCTATGACTCACTTGTTGTACTCTACAGTGGGACGGGTTCGCTACTATGTGGCATGCGACCCGATGATACACTAGGCTGTTTAATTGGGAATCAACGGCTACCTAGTGGGGCTAGTAGAGAATTTTTCTTACTGAGTATATTTTTATACTCATCCTTTCGTGTGTTTTGTTTTTCAGACAAAAGTAAGAGAGACCGATGAGGGACAAGAAAGACCAGTGACCATGCCAATCGGACCATTTGGTTGAGATGCTTCCCCGTTGTGATTTTTTTATATTTTTTTGGAACTTTATGGAATTATTTTACTCTGTATATCTTGTTGTTTTTCCCTATTGAACTTTGTTTATAATAGGAGGGATCCCATCAAACTTGTGCTTTCAGAATTTTGTTTACTACTTTCTAACATTTGAATTGTTGGGTTTTATGTCCTAAAACTCGTAGATAGTAAATGAAAATCGTTGACCGTTATTAATAAATAATTATTATTTCAATGAATAGTAATTAATTATTTTTGTCTTATTAACCCAAATCCAATAAACTAACATCCTAAGCTGTTTTATGAGTCTTAAATAGTATGTGGAGACATACAGGGATC
>JBBPDJ010036716.1:0-14619 GCA_037974625.1 Cucumis cinereus | reverse complement strand
ATTAATTCGTAGGTGAAATCCTACGAATTAATTCTAGTCATAGCTCCAAAAGAACCTTCAATTAACCAAGAATAATTAAATATATATACCTATATATAAATTTAATTTCTTAACCAAAATAATTAACATCCCAAAACAAATTAGATCTCAAAATTAATCCAATTTATTCTTTTAAGATAATTAACCTAAAATTATCTCAAATTTTTGGGATGTTACAATGACAATGGTGGATGGGCAAGGATCAAAGATGAGAGGCTCACATCTTTGTTTTCTCCTTTCTTTCAGACTTTACTGCACAATATCACACACAACAAATGAAGTTAAGTTATCAATTTATAGACATATCATAATTTCTTCACTTATGCACGATTCTAGAACTGTATCACTGATAAGTCATTATAAGGCAAAAAGCAACACAACAAGCAAATAACCAAGCACATAAATCATAGTTGCGCTAACAAATACTACGAGCCCTCTGTCCCACGCATCTAACCCGCTCGCGTGGTTCACTGGTTCCACTGAAAACTCACATTTTTTGTGCACAACGTTCAAGGACCCCAAACTATATGTACCCCACCTCCCAATTTAAAAATAAACTTTGCCTCAATGTTCAGAAAATGCAAGGAAGTAGAAAAAACTCCACTGGAATATTAGCACACAGAGGATGGCTAGGGGGTTTAGGTCAGCACACAACTCTCGTCATCTTTTCACAAGATTTCAAAAACCTAAAAGATCAAAATTGTTAGAAATTATTAGCTCAAACAAAAATAAAAGACTGAAAAGAAAACTATACTACGAGAACTAGTAAAATTTAAAGCCTAGCTGCCTTCAGGAAGTGTAAATTTATAAGATCGGTTGTTGGACCATAATTGGCTTCATATCATGGATCGACCTCGTGTGATTCATGCTCAGCCTTAGGGTGCCCCATGCACACCCTCCCTTAGGAAGGTATTTGCATGAGTCAATATCAAGGTGTACGGAGAGACTGTTTATACTAAATGGAAGAAGAACATGTGACAACATATCCTAAGGTCTCCTTCGTTAATTTGTAATGTTTTTCTCATGGACAACCTCGTGGCGCCCTGGGAGCATCCCCTTCAAGAAGGTATTTGCATAGGAAAAAGGCATTACAAACTACAAAAATTGATAAGATCGTTAAAATTAATTGCACCAGTCATGTTCATCCCTCAAGAAAACTGGTTGGAGTGGGGTTATATGGTTGAAAATGAAGAGTTATAGTTACAATAAAACATTAAGGCAATTAATGATTTATTCACCAAATTAATGGTAGTTAAATGTTATGAGAATAAGGAGTTATTTAGGGATAAAATATTTGATTGAAAGTGTCTCACTTCTGTGATAGGAATACTTGTACACCCTTAGGTGTCATTTGTTCCAAACAACATAATGATTGCCAAATTAAATGATGTTAGGGTTCGTTAATTTTTGCTAAAACTTGTTTTTGGTTAAATGATTTTTTCAAAGATGTCTGATATAGATAATTTTTTTTGTATCAACAATTAATGCATGACTATCTCAATAATCACTTTGCTTTGTGTCGAAAAGTCAATTGGTGAAAATCATGTAACTTTAAAAAATACGATTTGAACACGATTTTTGTAATTGACGACCTAAAATTTGTCTTGTTGAAGGAGTGTCGTCCAGTTCTTAGACCCACCACTTCACGAAGTGTTCGTGAAGCTTATGATAGATGAACCAAGGCCAACGAGAAAGCCATGGTCTATATTTTGACAGGCTTAATTGAAGTCTTAGATAAGAAGCATGAGTCCATGGCTACTACTCGACAAATCATGAAATCACTACAAAGTATGTTTAGACTACCATCCTCACATGTTATGCATGTGCTTTAAAATTCATCTTCAATGACAAGATGCAAAGAAGGGACATCTGTTAGAGAGCATGTCCTTAACATGATGGTCCACTTCAATATTGTTGAGATGAATAGATTTGTCATAAATGAGTCTAGCAGGTGTGCTTTATCCTAGAATCCTTATAGGAGAGATTCATTCAGTTTTGTAGTATTGTTGTTATGAACAAGATTCACTACGACCTGACTACCCTCCTTAATGAGCTACAAGCTTTTAAGTCCTTGATGAAGGTCAAAAGATCTAATGAATAAGAAAATGTTCCTCTCCAAGAAAAAGTTCCAAAAGGGTCTACCTAAAAAATTAAGTCTACACCTATGATAACTTGTACAAATACATGAATAATAGCCTTTCACTTAGAATAATGAGGAAGAATTAAGACAAAAGTTAGATAAAATTGGAGGAAATTCATGAAAAGATGATTTATTCGATCTAAGAGTTGCAAAAGATAAAACATCTGGTTATTGTGATTTGTTCATGTTTTAAATGGAGAATTATACAAAAGAAGAATATTGAAAAATAAAGAGCAGCGTCAGGTGACGAAAAGTGGCTCACATCAACCAACCACGCAATGAAGAAGATTTCACATGAAAAGAATTGCTACAAAACAATTGAGTTGGTGAGACATCAGAATACATGTCAAACGACATTCAGAATGACGCAAGGGAAGAAGTGCAATGATGCATTGATGTAAAGGAATTTAATGTTAATTTCTGACCTCATGTGCTGCTTCACACCCTCAACACCTATAAATAGGAATCCAAGGCTTCAATTCAAACCCAAACCTTTGGAGTTGAGACTATCTTCCTGAAGCGTTATCAACCTTTCATTTCCATCCCCTTTCCTTTCTCATTTAATTCAGTTTTTGGTGAGAGCTTGTAGTTTTATAAGAAAAGAAATTGAGTTCGAAACTACCATTTTCCTAACCTTAGAACATACAACCATGAAGCCAAAAAATGCAATATTTCATTCTACAACTTGACACATTTAACTTTCTTTCCATTTGTATATGTATTATGTTTGATGCTCGAGAGACTTAAAATATTTACTATGGTTGCAATTAACTTTCACTATCATTCTCTCATTTCTTTACATGTTCATTATTAAGCTTTCTACAATATGATTGAAAGAAGTTCAAAAAGTTTTTCGTTGAAAGGTATTGATGAATGAAATAATCATTTTGTTTAATCAGAGATATCTTCAACGTCTAATTCTATTTGAGAGAAAGAATTAAGTATTGGGAGTTAAATACTTGAGAGAGCAAGTAACTGAGACCTCATTAATCAAATAAAGAAATGATTTTAGAAATAAAATTAGTTTCGTAGTTAGAAACTTATCATACGTATCAAAAATGCGAGTGTGTGTGGCTTTTAGAAGCCAAGGGGCTGCATGCCTTAATTAAAGGTTGAAACATGAATTTTTCGTTCAAATTTACTTAGATAAGAAACACATATTTTAACTTTAACATTAAAGTCCCGAAAGGTGAATATACACGGCGAAAGCACCGATGGTTGCTCACCTTGATTAAAAGTTAAATATGAAATTTATATCGCCTCTAAGAAATTTAACCACTTTTCATTTCACATTGGTATTATATAATGTTTTTTCTCCACTTATTCTCATATTTGTACTAAGTTAAAGTTAGTTCAATTTCATCCATACTCATTCACAATCATGTCAACTATTACATCACACATTAATGAACATTGTAGTTTAATTTAGTTAAAAGATACTATGAATATAATTTGTTAGTGTACTGATACTGCATATGACAAAATCTTGGCGTTTTAATTCAACTATCATAAAATCTCTGTGTTCGACCGTGGCTTAGCCACTGAACCTCTTTTTTTGGTTACGCTTGGAAAAGAGAGAGAAAAAATTGTACACAATATACAAATTGTAAGGTTTAAGCAATGTGATAGAATTACATATCCTGCACATTTTATCGCATAAATGTAATCACGTCGCCCAACTTAAGCCGCATTCTTAGAGCCTAATTGAACAATCCACATGTATCCATATCGTATAGAAAAATTACTTTAGAACTCATATACATCATTGCGATCATTTAAGTGTATAATCATGCATTTGCATTGACAGTAAAACGACAACAACCTCCTTCTTTTGGTGTCAAGAAATGGAGGGAGAAAGAGTGGAAAAGGAAAGACCACTCATGTTGCTACTCTCAAGGGCAAGAAGGCCAAGGTTGCAAAAAGAACTTGTCATCATTGTCTTTTAAACTTGTTAGTGGAAAATGATACTAGTGTCTGGATACTTAATTTAGAGATACTAATCATTTTTGTACTTCTTTTCAAGAAATTAGTTCTTGGATGCAGTTGGAAGTTGGGGAGATGAAACTAAAGGTGGGAACGATATAGGTCGTCGCACCTGCTGCAATGGGAAACATCAAGTTGTTTTTTACTCTATGTTTATTTTAATGAACGATGTCTACTTTATACCAAACTTTAAGAGAAATTTGATTTCCTTATTTTGTTTGTTGGTGAATCATATTATATATCTTTTATTCATCATAAAGTGTTTATCTAAAAAAATGGCATGGACATTTATATGCAATAAAAAAAAACTTATATGTGTTAAGACCGATAGTATTTGGAATGTTCCAAAATGTTGAATTGTTCAACATTGTAACTATAAAACTAAAATAAGAAAAAATCTCCTAAAAAATGCCCATCTATGTCATCTAAGAATAGATTGCATTAATCTTAATAGGATTGATAGATTGGTTAAGAATAGACTTCTAAACATGTTAAAAGAAAATTCTTTACCTGTATGTGAATTTGTCTAGAAGGAAAGATAACAAAACAACTTTTTACTAGAAAAGGTTATACAGCCAAAGAACCCTTGGAGTTTATACATTAAGACCTTTGAGGTTCGATGAGTGTTAAAAATGGAGGAGGGTTTGAATATTCTGTCAGTTTTATAGATGATTATTCTAGATATGGGTATGTTTACCTAATGCAACAAAAGTCTAACGCACCTGAAAAGGTTAAAGAGTATAAGGTTGAAGTTGAAAATTTATCCGATAAAAAGATAAAAACACTTCGGTTAGATCGAGGTGGAGAGTACATGGATATTAAATTCTAGAACAACGTGACAGAACATGGAATCACATCTCAACTGTCAGCACCTGGTACGCCTCAACAAAATTGTGCATCAAAAGGAGAAATAGAACTCTATTCGATATGGTTTGGTCTATGATGAGCTATGCTTCTCTCCATATCACGTTCTTATAGGGATAAGAGGCCTAACGCGCGGAAGCATTTCACAGTGACCAAACTCAAAATTCATTGGGTTTTCAAAATACCCATACATTAGGAATTGAAATATTGAAACTATTCTAAAACTATGGCTAAAATTACAGTAAGAATTCAATTGTAAAAATATTGTCAAATAGTACTAAAATTATTTCAACTATTGTATAAATAAACTAGGCTAAGCATGCACTTTCAAGAAAAATTTAGAAAAGAAATCTTACTCTCATTGAAGACTCTGAATCTACAATCCCCTAATTGAGAGTTATGAACACTACCACTTGGCAACCTTCTTATTCTTTGAATGATAAGGTTAATTGGTTTGTGGGAACCAATTAGTGAATTCTTGGATTGAGAGATTGCAGATATCAAATAATAATTAAATAACTAATAATTTAATTAATTTATTAATTAATTATTAATTAGATTAATAATTAATTAAAGCATATTTAAATAAAAATCTCCCACGTAACCTATAGTTTTAATTCAACTAATTTAATTTAATTTAATTAATTAATCAATTATATAATTAATTAATTACCAAATTAAATATCACATATTCATTTTAATTTATATTTGAATCAAATTTAATTATTTCTCTCTCATAACCTATGATCTTAATGTGTATCTAATACCCATTAATTTTAACCTATAGTCTTGATATGAATCCAATTCATATTAAATTGATATTTTAATTCCTTCAAATTTTTCATTCTCTCATAAATTAATTTTGAATCAAATCTAGAAATAAATTTATATTATAAAGTTTAATTAATATGCAAACTTTTATTATAATGTATCACCATATATTATGTTATTTTTCTAAGCAAATTTGAACATTTTAAACTACATTCAAGACATAATAACTTCAATACCCTTTATGAACTACAAAGAGGGCTTAATGGACCTACAAATGAAAATCTCCAATTATATGAGATTAATTGGTTAAACTCATTAACTAAAGATAGTTGCACTCTTCTCGTTGTAGATATATTTTTGTGTCAATGGATATGGTTCCATAACAACAAGTTAGTCCTTCATGAGTGTTCATAACACCAGTTGGATAAAATTATCGTTTTACCCCTAGGTTACATCTAAATCCTTAAAATATCAGTGCTTCACTAATGAACAACATGTTTATGATTCTATAATTAAACATAAACCCCTCTCGAGCTAGTGAAAGGGTAGGACTCTTTGTTTAAGTCCTAGAGTCTCCGTTTAAGAAAATATTCGTCTATTTACCCTAAGTCGAGGAGTGAAATTCATCCTGTAATATTATATTTCCAGCTTCCCACTCGATCATGTCCCCAAAATGGTAAGCTTATTGAGTCAACGAACTGATCATTCCCACCGATGCAAATTAAAGGAAAATCTCTAATGAACAAGAGTTCACAATACACCCAGGATTAAGACAAAGTTGCCTACGTCATCCTATTGAAATAGAAATCTAAATAGTCAAGGGAGTCACATCTAGTTGTTATTTTGTGGTTCAATCTTATGCAAACTCATTACATAGGATACCCTCACTCGCATCTCACCTATACGAACGTGTTGAACCATTGCATTTGTGTCAAATAAAAAGTGGGTCGTATCCATAGTGTTATCAAGATAAGGTAGCCAACCTTATTCTTATACTACAGACTCTTTAAACTATATCTTGAACATTGAACTGTGTATGTCTCTACATACAAGACTCATTAGATAGTCTAGGATGTTAGTTTATTATATTGAGGGTTATTAGCACAAGATTAATACTAAATAATCAATAACTCTTATTGAAATTGTTACATTTACTAATTGGCTTAACATAATTCCTTTTCTCCAAGAATATCTTATTTATTTATGGGATAAAATATTTTCTTTATTTGTTGAGATATTCTTGGAAAGATATTATTTTAAAAGAAAGATTTTGGTTCTTTAAAGGAATTAAATCTCCTAAGGAATTAAATCTTCTGAGATTTAGTATGCTTATATATTTGCTCTTGGTTTGATCTAGAGGGTGTGTAGCTTTTGTGATCGTGAATCAGAGAAAACAAAGGTGTAATTTTCTACGTTTCTGTATTACATACAGAGTGTATTTTTCTATCGTCCAACTTGCGGCTTGAGACTACAAGACGTGGAAACGTGTTTAGTTGTGTGTGCCTCTTGAGAGGGAGATCTTTGTGACGATTATCCTTGAGTACTTAAACAGGGGGAGCCTGTTATTATATGAGATCTTTGAGAATACAGTAAAGACAGTTTGTCAGGGGAGTGGGAGATTCGTGAAGACAAACAACATCAGAGAAGATGTCTCTGAGTGATCTGTGCTACGAAAGTTATTATCTTATGTTATAACAAGAGTTGTAACTTTATGAACTTTGAGGAGTTTCTTTGATAATAATAATAAAGATCTCATCAGGGTGAAAACCCCCCATATGTAGGCTTGTTGCCGAACTGGGTTAACAACGTTTCTGTGTTCATCTCTCTTACTCTGTACTTATATTAATGTACCCATATTAATCATAGTGTAACTACTACTACAAGGTCCTAATTGGTTTTTCAATTGGTATCAGAGCAAGAATGTAGCAAAAATTCCTTATGGATGCACTAAGAGAAGGCAGTTCCACCACTAGACCACCAGTTCTAGATGGAACTAACTATGCATACTGGAAAGCAAGAATGACTGCATTCTTAAAATCCATGGATCAGAAGGTGTGGAGAGCTGTGCTAATTGGATGGACTCCACCGAGTGTTGCTGGGGCAGATGGAGCAGTGATTGTAAAACCTGAAGGAAATTGGACAGAAGAAGAAGATCTTGCTGCTGTAGGTAACTCGCGTGCTCTTAATGCAATTTTTAATGGTGTTGACAGGAATGTGTTTAGGCTCATTAACACATGTGTGTCTGCAAAAGATGCATGGGATATACTTGCTGTAGCTCATGAAGGTACATCCAAAGTTAAGAAGTCAAGAATGCAGATTCTCATAACAAAGTTTGAATCCTTTAAAATGTTAGATGAAGAGACAATTGCTGATTACAACGTAAAAGTGTTAGACATTGCAAATGAATCGTATGGGCTAGGAGAGCGATTGTCTGAAGAAAAACTAGTCAGAAAAGTGTTGTGATCTTTGCCATCACGTTTTGATATGAAAGTTACTGCGATTGAAGAGGCTCAAGACGTTTCTGTGATGAAGTTAGAGGAATTGTTTGGCTCTCTGCGTACTTATGAACTGTCTCTTCGAAGTAAAGAAGTAAGAAAATGGAAGAATATAGCTTTCCAAACTATCAATAATGTTGAATCAAACTTCAAGAAAGAGCGGATGAGTGAGGATAGCATGATGGATACCATAGCCTTATTATCCAAACAATTCTCTAAATTCACTCAAAGATATAACAGGCGCTCTGGCAGTCAATCATCTAGTCATAACTCTAGGAATGCTAGTCCATCAAAGGTGTCAAATTCTTCTTTCAAGAAAAAGGAATCTGAAGGGAACAATGTGAATAGTACACAAAGAAGTGATCGTTCGTTTCGTTGCCGAGAGTGTGAGGGGTTTGAACATTATCAAGCTGAATGTGCTACATATCTAAGGAGACAGAAGAAGGAATTCACGGCAACCTTGTCTGATGATTCAGATGATGACAGTGATAGTGAGGAAGAAATACAAACACTTCTGACAAGAATTACTGAGAACACCGTATCTGAGGCAAGCATTGAAGATGCACTGGAATTTGAATCAGTTACAGAAGAAGAACAGAGTGATGAAAGCCTTAAATCAACAGCTGAAATAGAGGCTGAATATATATCGATGATAGAGCAACAGAGTGATCGAATAATGAGACTAGTAGAGGAAAATCATCAGCTGCTGATAATTGTGTCTGAGTTGAAGAAAACATTACGAGAAACTTGTAATGAGCGTGACAAGATATCCAAGACAATGCGTTTGGTGAGTTCAGGAACTGATCATTTGGATAATATTTTAAATATGGGAAGAATAGCTGGAGACAGAAAAGGGATAGGATACAATCAGAATAGTACTGATGACAAATGTAAACAGCATTTCCATAAACCTCAAGTACATTTTGTTAAATCCTCAGTTGATAGTGTCAGAAAATCTCAGAAAAGCTGGGTATGTCATTACTGTGGAAGACCAGGACATATTAGACCCTTCTGCTATGATTTACTTTCGACAGTATCATAAAAACGACAGAAGTTTCTTACGGGCGCCAAACAGATGTGGAAAGTTAAGGGAAATCAGGATCTACCCATGTTTAATTCAGAACCTGGCTCTAAATGTAGTGTGGCTCTTACCTTGGTTCATAAAATGACCAAGAATGATTGGTACTTTGACAGTGGTTGCTCGCGACATATGACTGGGAATCAGACTGTATTAACTGGATTAAAAGAATGCAAAGCAGGCTATGTGACCTTTGGGGATGGTGCAAGAGGAAAAGTGATAGCTAAAGGAAACATTGAAGATCAACAGCTACCTATTTTGAACAATGTAAGCTTAGTGGAAGGATTGGCAGCAAATCTAATAGGCATTAGTCAGCTGTGTGATCAAGGGTTTCAAGTCATCTTCTCAAAGGATAAATGTATTGTTCTAGATGGGAATCAAACTGTTAAGATGGAAGGTACACGTCTTTCAGACAATTGCTATCATTGGATTCCGAGACAGAGTAGTGAAGTATGTTATCTGACTAGAATGGATGAAACAACTTTATGGCACAAGAGGGTTGGACACATCAGCATTGAATCACTTAGAAAAACAGTAGCTGAGAATGCGGTGCGTGGTTTACCCACCTTGTCATTTGATTGTCAAGTAGGAAAACAGATCAAGGCATCTCATAAGAAGACCAATAGCATAGGTACTAGTAGAGTGCTGGAGTTGTTGCACCTTGACTTGATGGGTCCTATGCAAACTGAGAGCTTGGGAAGAAAGAAACATGTCTGTGTGTGTAGATGATTACTCCAGATTTACTTGGGTTCGTTTTCTTCGTGATAAAGCAGAGACTTTTCAAGTTTGCAAGCCTCTTTTTCTTCAGTTGCAAAAAGAACAAGAAAGAAATATTATTATATTCCGCAGAGATCATGGGAAAGAGTTTGAAAATGATTTGTTTAATGAGTTTTGTCAGACTGAAGGGATAGTACATGAATATTCTGCGCCAATTACTCCGCAACAGAATGGTGTGGTAGAAAGGAAGAATAGAACTCTGCAAGAAATGGCTCAAACAATGTTGCATGCCATGAACGTTCCTATTAAGTTTTGGGCTGAAGGTGTAAACACCGCATGTCACATACATAATCGTATTATGATAAGAGCAGGAACAACTAAAACACTTTATGAGTTATGGAAAGGTAAAAAACCTAACGTTAAATATTTTCATGTGTTTGGTTGCTTGTGTTATGTCTTGTCAGACAGAAACTATCATAAAAAATGGGACTCCAAGTCAGACGAAGCAATCTTTCTGGGATACTCGCCATCTAGCCGAGCGTATCGAGT
The DNA here is from genome assembly GCA_037974625.1 of Cucumis cinereus. Lineage (NCBI taxonomy): Eukaryota > Viridiplantae > Streptophyta > Magnoliopsida > Cucurbitales > Cucurbitaceae > Cucumis > Cucumis cinereus. The sequence continues at coordinate 3,983 of JBBPDJ010036716.1, read as the reverse complement.
GTTTAACAAAATCACTCAAACTGTTATGGAGTCTATTAATGTAACCTTCTGTGACAGACCTGTACTATCATTAGCAAATGGTGAAGAAGAAGAGGTTGGCGTGACAGACAATAAAGCTGTGAATAGCACAAAATCCTTGATTGAGCAAGTCGTCGATCCTGATGTTAGAAGTATTAGTAATGACTCTGAAATTGACGATGGAATCAATTCTGCAGCAAATCTATTAAATGAGATCCGCAAGGGTTCTCACGGTTTACCATCTACGATGATTAGTAAGAATCATCCCTCAGCGAATATTATTGGTGATCTCAATACTGGAGTGTCTACCAGAAAAAAAGAAAAAGTTGATGATATCAAAATGGTAAACAACATGTGTTTCACATCATCATTTGAACCAACTTCAGTCTCAGAAGCTCTGAAAGATGAGTATTGGGTTGCCGCCATGAAGGAAAAGCTTTTACAATTCGAACGAAATCAGGTATGGACACTAGTATCTAAGCCTGAACATACTAATATCATTGGTACCAAATGGGTCTTCAAAAATAAGACTGATGAGCAGGGTATAGTTACTAGAAACAAAGCACGACTTGTGGCACAAGGATATAATCAGATTCAAGGGGTTGATTTTGATGAAACTTTTGCACCAGTCGCTAGAATGGAGGCCATAAGACTACTGCTAGGTGTTTTCTGTTTTCTGAAATTCAAATTATATCAAATGGATGTCAAGAGTGCCTTCTTGAATGGCTTTCTTAATGAGGAGGTTTATGTAGCTCAGCCTAAGGGATTTGTAGATCCTTTTCATCCAGATTATGTGTATAAATTGCAGAAAGCTCTATATGGGCTCAAGCAGGCTCCTCGAGCGTGGTATGATCGTTTAGCAGAATTCCTGTGTACACATGGTTATTCACGAGGACATAGTGACAGAACACTATTTATAAAACGTGAAGGTACAAATTTTGTTATTGCTCAAATATATGTTGATGACATTGTGTTTGGAGGCATACCACAGGACCAGGTTAATATTTTTATAGAGCAGATGAAGTCTGAATTTGAGATGAGTATGGTAGGGGAGCTGTCCTACTTTCTCGGATTACAAATACAGCAATCTAGTAGTGGGATTTTTTTTTTCTCAAGAAAAGTATGCTAGAAATATGTTGAAGAAGTTTGGACTTGATAAGTCTCAAAGCAAACGCACACCTGCAGCAACACATGTTAAACTAGGAAAAAGACTCGATTCACCACACACAGATGAAAGCACTTATCGAAGTATGATTGGTAGTCTTCTGTATCTAACAGCAAGCCGTCCAGATATTTCATATGCTGTTGGTGTGTGTGCACGATATCAGTCAGAACCTAGAGAAGTTCATTTATCCCTTGTAAAACGTGTGTTCAAGTATATTGTTGGAACTGTTGATTATGGGTTGTGGTATACAGTGGATACTACCTCAGCCTTGGTTGGGTACTGTGGTGCAGATTGGGCTGGTTATTCGGATGATAGAAAGAGTACTTCAGGTGGTTGTTTCTTCCTTGGTAATAATCTGAATTCGTGGTTTAGTAAGAAACAGAATAGTATATCCTTGTCTACTGCTGAAGCAGAATAAATTGCTGCTGGTAGTAGTTGTACACAGTTGTTATGGATGAAGCAAATGTTAGATGAGTATGTAGTTGGACAGGATGTCATGACTCTGTACTGTGACAATCTGAGGGCAATTAACATTTCAAAAAATCTTGTACAACACAGTCGAACGAAGCACATTGACATAAACTCTCCACTAGAAGAAACCCTCATGGTGTACGAATGAGGGGAGCCCTTAATTCCTCTCCATCTCAGACGCAACCTGTTTTACGAAGGATCAAGTCTCTTGTCTCTAAATCAAGTAAGTCTTCTTATATCCCTGGTGATTCGTTCGATAGTTGGCATGCACCTGACCCTATTCCTGAAGTTACGACTGTAGACTCTAGAGTCGAAGACTCTGATATTGAGTCATCTCCTGCTGATAAATCGACTGCCACCCCCATCGATGATACTGCGTTACCATCCTTTGAAACTGAGAAACAATAAGTTAATGCATCCTCTGTGGATGTTTCCATTCCATCTGAAAACGTTCGAGTTAATTCTTCCGTTCAGACCTCCCCTAACTCTGGTGTTGATACGAATGATTCTCAAGATCCCGCACCTTCTACTGAACATTCTGTTCTGCTTCATGACATTGCTACTGATGGTGAACCACACGAGTCTGCACCGCCTACTGAACATTCTGCTCCACCATAAGATTCTGCGACCGATGATGATGTTCCTCTTGCTTCTCTACTTCGAAAGAAATCCAACCGTCCTCCTTCTGATTCTGCTCCTGAACGACCACCTGTCTCTAAGCCTTCTTCCTCTCGTGGACTACCACGACATCGCTTTGTTACCATAAAGCTTGGAAGACGGAAGGTGCCCCTTCATGTTCTTCCAGTACCCATTGATGGGATTTCCTTTCACTGCGAAGAAAATGTCTCTCGTTGGAAATTTGTCGTCCAACGGCGTATTGCAGATGAAATACTCGTGTCTGACCAGCACCATTCTTGCTTCGCTGTGATGGATTTAGTAGCACAAGCTGGTTTGATGAAGACGCTTGTGGACCTTGGTCCTTTTTATCCACGGTTTTTACAGGAGTTAGTGGTTAACCTTCCTACAGGCTTTAATGATCCTACAGATTCTGAGTACCGTCGTGTTCATGTGCGAGGGCTGTGTTTTGACTTTACTGATGACTCTCTTAACCGTTTTCTTGGAGTATGTTTTGATTCTGCTGCTTCTTTGCCGTGTCCGACATCGGAGGTTTTGACATCTGAACTAACTTGAGGTGTATTAAAGAGTTGGCCCTCGAATGGGCATTTACCTGCGTCTTCCCTTTCTGTGAAATATGCCATCCTTCATAAGATTGGGATTGCCAACTGGATCCCTTCAACCCATGCTTCCCATTGTCTCTGTTGCTTTGGGACAGTTAATTTACCAGATTGGCAAGGGTGGTCGGGTTAATGCTTGTGATTTAATACTTACTCAGTTGTCAAAGCACATTGCTTCATTTGGTGTGAAGATCTCCATTTGCTTTCCTCGACTGCTCAGTGCGTTCTTACTCTCGCAGCATCCAAATGTTCTCACTGCTGCTGATTCCCCTGGTCCTGCACCTCGTACACTTCATCTCAGCCTGCGTTTATTTCAGGGCACGCATGTTGCTGATATCGACCATTCAGTTCCATCTGCTGCTGATCGTGCACCACCTGATTTGGGAATCAATGATGAAGGCTTTGTGTTGTCAGCAGGACTTGGAGCTCGTGTCCTTCATACATTGTCTGCTGAATCTCGGGCATTGACTTCTACAATCCGTGTACTTACTGATCGCCGGGCTGCTGTGGATGCGTTGTTGCTTGCCCTACGGCAGTCTCTGCCTTCTGATTCTCCGACTACTGAACCAAGTTCGCAGGCTCGTGATTAATTTCTTTCCTTTTTCAGAGGGAGAAAAGGTGTGGGATGCTGTTGGATGCAGTGGTGTGGGATGCTGTTGGATGCAGTTCTGATCGTTTTTTTTTGTTATTGACTTTGACTACATTTGGTTGATTCTGGTGTTATGCTTGGTTGTTTGACTCATGATTCTGTGGTTGTGCTGGTATGGCTGCTGTTGGATTTGTTATGACTGATTATTTGACTTTTGGGTTGTTTTTTTGTTTGATGTTACAGTGTGATAACATATCTCTGGTTTAGTATACCTATGACTCTGCTGGTTATTATCTCTGTATGGAATAGTTTGGAACCTTTGATGGTGGTTTGCACTTGCTGGCGTTATGGGAAAATGAAAAGAAATTATGATAGCCAAAGGGGGAGTTTGTTACATTTACTAATTGGCTTAACATAATTCCTTTTCACCAAGAATATCTTAATTATTTATGAGATAAAATACTTTCCTTATTTGTTGAGATATTCTTGGAAAGATATTGTTTTA
>JBBPDJ010036715.1:0-14627 GCA_037974625.1 Cucumis cinereus | reverse complement strand
AAAAGAAAACAAAAAAGATTTAATTATTCAGGCAAAAAAAAAAATCAAAGAAAAAAGGGTAAGAAAAAAGGGGAAAGAAACCCCCCCCCCCCCCCCCAAAAAAAAAGCTAGCCAATCATTTACACATTAGAATCCAACAACCAACAACAGTACTCGCTCTCAACAAAAGAACAACTAAACAGTTACAATAAAGTTAAAAGAGCCAAGCCGCCACAGCAAACAAACCAAGCCATGCCACCACAACCAACACAGTAACACACATCATTATTCTTTCCACCTTGGTTTCCAAAAGAAATCATTAGTAGGAGGCATGTGAGAAGTGGAAGCTCCATTAAGAGATGACAATAAACTCTGCAGGGTAATGACCAAAGGTTCCACGGTAGACTGCCTGTCAGTGAGTGTGTAGATGACGCCACTTAATGCACGAGACTCAGAAGTAAGAACATGAAGTATTTGATTCTCCAGTGTAGGAGGAAGGAGCAAACCACCTTTAGGAGTCTGAATGTCATCGAAAACTATGTCGTCCTCATGACATGGAGCATGCATGGAATGCACAATATCAGGAACATTTGCCCCTTGGAATAAACGCAAACTTAGATGCAGAACCTTGGAAGCTAGACCAGGTAAGTCTTGAGTTATAAACATATTCAGATGTTGAGAGATCATAATACCACATAGTAAACGTGGAAAATAAATAGGAATCTTCAAACTATAAGACTCAACATGGTGAGCTAGTTGAGAGAACACAAGCTTCCCCACATTTACTACCACATTCGTGCTAATCTGATAAATAAGATTGCCTAATGCAGAGGACACACTGGATGCATTAGTGGAAGGATACCAGTTGACAATGCTTTACTTATGAAGGATGACATATTTGACACTTAAGGCAGCAACTGAAAGATGCCCTAGTGAGGGCCAATATGTCATAGTGCCCCCAGTTAATTCAGCGACCAAGGCTTCAGATGAAAGAGGGAGAGTAGGAGTAACAAAGGAGCACTCAAGCCGAAGAAAAATATTGATGGCGGTAGGAGAAAGATCAAAACAAAGGCGAAAAACATAAACTTGTCGATATTCAAAACTGCTAGGATCATTAAACTTGACAGGAAGATTAATAATCAATTCACGAATTAAACGAGTATCGAGAGGCCAACTTGTGAAACATTTTTTGTGAGATCAGCACGATGAATAAGATCCATAATCTCAACACAAGAGTGATGTTTGTAAGAGATGTTTACTTCACCAACTATTCTTCTTTGGACAACATACTTTCATTGTGCTACATTATCTTCACAATGGAAAGACACTCTATCGATAGAGACAGATGGCATATTCGGAGAAATTTTTTCTTCTCCTTAATTTGGTAGAGATATATTTTGGTCCTTTTAAAGATTTTCCATGAGAAGGTGTGGGTGCAAGGTTCTTCTCTTTAGACCTAGTTTTCTCCTTAGGCAAGGTGGAAGTAGAGGCAACAACACGTTTTAAAGGTTTAACAAGTTGGGCAGTACACACATTATCGTCAGAGGTGCTTCCAAATCGTCATTCCAGACATAAGATAAACTTCAATTCTCAACATCCACATTCTCAACAAAGCAAGGAACATCATGATTATAAACAGGCATCGAAGACCCAAATGGATCTCATAGATTAAACTTAATGCGTATATGATACACATTAAAACTATAGGTTATGGGATGATTTAATATTTGAATGTGATTCAAATATGGGTTAAATTAAATATAAGATATTTAATTTAGAAATTAATTAATTAGAGAATTAATTAATAGTTTAGTTTAATTAGATTTAATTAAATTAAAACTATAGGTCATGTGAGAGATATTCATTTCAATATGATTTAAATGAAATCTTGATAAAATATTGTTAGTTAATTAATTTAATTTAATTTAAATTTAAATTTAATTAAATAACTCCCTTATGTGGGTTATTTTTGGAAACGTGGAATGTTCTCACGTTTTCCTAAAACTTTCTCTAACTTGCCCTTTTTCATCCTGAAGAAGGGAAAGAGGAGAACAGTTCTGTCAAGAACCTTGACATTTTAATTGTAGAAGTTTTTTTTTTTTTTTGCAAAGGAAAAAGAATATTCTCTCTCGCATTTTTTATGAAGAATTAGATTCTTCCAAAAAGGTTCCAACAGTAATTTGTTTTTTTTGTTTTGCCAATGTAATAGTATTTTAAATTTTTCCAAATTAAAATTGATAAAGATCCCGTAAGTCTTTCGCTGCAAAAGATTCTTATCCCTTCAAAATCAACCGCATATTGATAGAAAAAAATCTAATAAGAAGCTGGCAAAGAATGTTACAGATGATGAGAGAACGTTTTCTATGCGTCGACTTTGAAGAAATACTTTATCAATAATATCAACCTTGCCAACAAGAAAATAGAAAGGTGGCAGTATATGAAGAAGAGTTTCATCGTTTAAGTGCGAGGACTCACACAAATGAGAGTGAGAACTACCAAATCATTGATTCGTTGTCGACCTCAAAGACGAAATACAAGAATAGTTTGACTTGCAACCTATAGCCATATTACTGGCTGCCATTTCAATGGCTACAAAATCGAGATCAAATAGGAGAAGAAACAAAGAACAACTAGTTTCAAGAAGAGTCCTTGGGATAAATCATTTACTGCATATCAACGAAAGACTTTCGAGAACAATAAACAAGGTCAAAGCTCCAACTCAACAAAGAATAAAGAAAATCAACCTCTCAAAGCCAATAAAAGTTCAAGAAACCTAGAGACTTCTGACAAGAAAGGGGGTAGTAACACTTATCAAATGCCATATCTTGGGTTTTGTTACCATTACAACCAAAAGGGCCATTTGTCTAATGAATGCCCTCAAAGGAAAAACGTAGCATACGTTGAGCGAGAAGAAAACCAAGAAGACGAGGCGGTGCCAAGTTCCGATGAAGAAGTCAATGAGTTAGCACCAGACAAGGGGGAACAACTTTCTTGTGTAATTCAAAGAATTCTACTAACACCAAAAACCAAAACTTATTTACAACGTCACTCACTATTCCAAACAAGGTGTATAATCAATGGCAAGGTTTGCAATATTGTAATTGATAGTGGAGTAGCGAAAATATTGTCTCTTGAAAACTCGTGCAAGCACTCAACCTTAAATTAGATCCACATCCACAAACCTGCAAATGTTGGTTGGACTAAGAAAAGCAGTGAAGCACAGATAAGTTCAACTTACACAATTCCACTGTCCATAGGTAATTTCTATAAATATCAAATTATTTGTGATGTTCTTGACATGGATGTTTGTCGTATCTTCTTAGGGTGGCCTTGGCAATATGACTTACAAGCTATACATAGAGCAAGGGAGAATGCATATGAATTCACTTGGCAGAGACAAAAAGTAAAGCTTATACCTTCAAAAAATTAGACAGACAAAGTTGAGTCCAAGAACAAGAAAGAACCAAAAAAGCAATTATTGTAACGTTCCAAAAATTTGAGATAATTTTATTTTAATTATCTTAAAATAATAAGTTAGATTTATTTTGAGATCTATATATATATATATAGGTATATATATTTAATTGTTTTGATTAAAAGATAATTGGTGAGAAAAAAGAGAAAATCTATTTTGATTTGGCAAAAAAATATTTGATTTGGTGGAAATTTGAAAATAATAATAATAATAATAATAAAAGATTATTCTTATTTATAAAATAATAATATTATTATTTATTAATAATAAATTAATATTATTATTTATTTTATAAATATTTAGGGTTGCATTGGAAAGTGTGAAAGTTATAAAAGAAAAATTAGAATCTCTTCGTAGTCATCGCACACCTCTCTTTGTTTTTCTTTTCGTCAGTTTTCGACATGTGCTCTACTCAATCGTTACGCTTCTCCGTTCGTCGATGTTGTTTAATATCTCGGATTTGATTTGTTCGTTGTCGCTCACAGTCACTGTCGTTAGTTATATGGGTAAAATATTGAGTATTTTATTTTGGATTTTTGGATACCCAATAAAGTGAAATTGAGAATTAATTTGGAATTATTCTTGGTTAATTGATGGTTATTTTGAAGCTACTGTTAGAATTAATTTGTAGAGTTTCACCTACGAATTAATTGGAGCGTCGACAACAAATTAGTAAGATTAAAGAACTATTTTGAAGAGTTTAAGGGTAAATTTGATTAATAATTTTTATGTAAAATTTGTTAATTAAATTATTATGTATAGATTTGACTTGGAGCTTCATTGAGGAATTAATTCGTAGAATTTTTACGACGAATTGAATTGGAGTTTTCGACGACCAATTGGTAAGTTTAAGAACGGATATTGAAGAATTAAAGTTAAAATTAATTAATGATTTTTATGAAAAAAGTATTAATTAAATGTTTTATGTATAGGATCAAATTGATGGAGAAACTCAAGCGAATGTATTAACGACACTTGAGGTACGAGACTTACTACTGGTTCCTCGACAAGGATATTTATGTGATAGTAAGATTATTTATGCGACATCTAGGTTGCTTGATTATGTGATAAATGTATTGACTGATTAGGTAACGAGTTTAAGTTATTTTAATTAATAATTTTATGAAAAATTATTAATTAAATTGGATGAGTAAGGGATACTCTACCAAATTCACGCCTTAGGTGTATAAGGTGTGGAAGATGGATTGGATCGCATGTGTGCCTTGTGCAATGTCTACTGTTATTGATCTGTTTATTGTGGTTATGTTTTAAGGATGTTATGGAACACCTTATATATAGCACTTTATGTCATGGTTGAGATGTTGATTATATTGTGGTATGATGATTGGGTTTTTGTATATTTAACTGTGTGGTGTTTATACATGCCCTTTCATACTATGTGGAATCTGGAAAGCAGATTAACTGTACCATGTGGAATGGAGTTATGTTTGTGACTGCTTTACTTTTTTTACTGTGGTTTCTGTTGGATTTCGGTGTCTGTTAACTTTATCTAATAACTTTGTGTACTTTGTGGTGGGATGGATTGACAAGCCCGTGTGGCGTATGTCACGAGTGTCAGTCAACAAGCCTGTGTTGCATATTGTTTCGACAGGGTCGGTTAACAAGCCTATGTGGCGTATTGTTCCGATAGGGTCAGTTAACAAGCCTGTGTGATGTATTGTTCCGACATGATTGCTTTTGTATGTGGTCGGTTAACAAGCCTGTGTGACGTATTGTTCCGACATGACTGGTTTTGCATGTTGTCCCATCGGTTTGCTAGGACGACCCTGGCATTGGACTGTATGGGCGTTTCTGCCAAACTATTTGACTGTGTGTCGTATAGTACAAGTTAATAATAGAGAGAGTTAATGATCACCTAGTGGACTCGATGATATACTTATGTTGAACTGTCTGTTAGTGATGGTTATGTGAGTAGTTAACTGAATGGATTAGTTAACTGTTGGTAGTGATTATGTGGCGAGTTAACTGAACGATTTAGTTAACTGCTGGTGATGGTTATGGGTTGAGTTAACCGAATGGAGTAACTCCCGAGTTAGCTGTTGGTGATGGGTTATCTATGTTGAAATGAACTGAATGGCTATGTGATGATCTGTTAGGACGGATTGTTACGAAAAGACCAATGAGGTTGTGTGGCGGTAAGTCTTTATGGTTTGCTATGAAAAAACCATAAAACAGGATAAAGGTGTGAGGTGTTTGTGATTCTCATTTTGAAATTAAACTTCATATGTGTGTTATGAATGTTTTGGACTAAGATTGCATGTTTTGGAACTATGGTAGTTGTTAACTTTATCTATTAGTCATGTTGTATTCTGTATGTGGGACGGTAGCTGCTTTTGCATGTGGTCCCACAGGTTTGCTAGGACGACCCTGACATTGAGTTGTATGGGCATTCCTACCAAACCATTAGATTGTGTGTCGTGGAGTACAATGTAATAGGAAGTTAACAGTTATCCTAGTGAGCCCAGTATTGGTTTCTTACTGGGTATTTTTATACTCATCATTTTCATGTTTATTTTTCAGGTAAGTATGAGGAAACCAACAACAGACAGGAAGGACCAGTGACTGTGTGTTTGGGAACTATATTGACAAATGCTTCCGCTGTGTTGATGTTCTTATTTGTGACAAATGCTTCCCCTATATTTTTGTTAAGATTATGAGTTTTTATTTATGTAACGACATCGGATTAAGGTTGAAATTTTGGGGCGATACAATTATTTTATGTCCAAGAAAGTAGATAATTCATGAAAAAAAAAGACAAAGAAGTATGGGCGTTGATAGTGAAAGACCATGTACCCACTCCATTCTTGCAAGAAGAAAATGAAGATCTCAAGTCCTAGAAACTCCCACCAACTTACCACCATTAAGAGACATTCAACACAATATTGATCTCATTCCGAGTTCCACTCTACCAAATTTACCACACTATAGAATGAGCCCAAGAGAATATGAGATTCTTCATGAACAAGTCAACGAGCTCATTGAAAAGAGGCATATTAGACCTTACCTAAGTCCTTGTGCCGTACTAGTTCTATTAACGCCCAAGAAAGACGAAACATGGAAAATGTGTGTGGATAGTCGTGCCATTAACAACATTACAATCAATTACCACTTTTCTATTCCAAGAATGTTTGACCTATTTGATCAACTTGGGGGAGCAAAAATTTTCTCCAAGATTGACTTGAAAAGTGGTTACCATCAAATAAGGATCCTTATGGGAGACGATTGGAAAACGACATTCAAGACAAATGAAGGCCTCTTTAAGTTGTTAGTAATGTCGTTCAGACTTTCCAATGCACCTAACACTTTTATGAGATTAATGACCCAGGTTTTGCATTCTTACCTCAATAAACTTCTAGTAGTATATTTTGATGATATCCTAGTATATAGCACTTTTTATGAAGGACATCTTTATCACTTGCATAAACTTTTTAAAATGACTCAAGAAATCCAGCTTAGTATTAATCTCAAAAAGTGTTCTTTCTTGGTTAAAGAGATATATTTTCTAGGGTTTGTCATTAATGAATTTGGCATCTCTGTAGATCCCAGCAAGATTAAAGCAATTAAAACTTGGCCTCAACCTACAACGGTAAAAAAATTACAAAGCTTTCTTAGTCTTTCATCTTTCTACAGAAAATTCTTAAGAAACTTTAGTACTATAGCATCCCCTCTAACGGAATGCCTAAAAAGGGACCATTTTCATGGTCTAACCCACACACACAAAGTTTTACTCTTTTGAAAGATAGGTTGTCAAACACACCTCTTCTTGCTTTACCAAATTTCTCTCAACCATGTAGGTTGTCAAACACACCCTTTCTTGCTTTACCAGATTTCTCTCAACCATTTGAGGTAGCGATTAATGCTTATGGTTATGAAATAAGAGCAGTTTTGTCACAACAAACTCACCCAACGGAATATTTTAGCGAGAAGCTATGTGAAACAAGAAAAAAATGGAGCACCTATAAACAAGAACTATATGCATTGATGAGAACCTTAAAGCTTTGGGAACACTATCTTTATGGACAAGAATTCATTTTATATGCAGATCATTTTTCTCTTAAATACTTGCAAACTCAAAAGACTATTAGTAGAATGCAAGCTAGATGGTTATCCTTTTTACAAAGATTTCATTTTGTAATTAAACATAAAGTGGGTAGTACTAATGTAGTGGCAGATGCTCTTAGTAGAAAGGCTAATCTTCTCACAACTTTAAAAACTAATGTGGTAGCCTTCGATTCTATTCCAAGCCTTTATAAAGATGATCCCAATTTTGGTAACATTTGGTCTCTGATCATGTTAATTGCAACGATTTCCACTTGACTAATGAACTTCTTTTTAAGAATAACTTGCTATGTATTCCTAGAACTTCACTTCGAGAAACCTTGATCAAAGATCTTCATAGCAATGGTCTCGCGGAACATTTTGGCATTGAAAAAACCTACCAGCTTGTAAGTGAAAGATATTATTAACTACAACTACATAATGATGTCACCAAATTTGTCAAACATTGCTTTACGTGCCAAACTGCCAAGGGATAGCAGTAAAATACCGACCTTTACACTCCCTCTACCCATCCCCGAAGGCATGTGGGAAGACTTGTCCATGTACTTTATCCTAGGACTTCCAAGAACAGAAAGGGGGTATGATTCTGTACTTATGGTAGTTGATCGATTTTTAGCAAGATGTCTTACTTTTTACCTTGTAGGAACACTTCAGATGTCGTTTATGTAGCTAACCTATTCTTTAAAGAGATTGTGTGTTTGCATGGAATACCTAAATCTACAGTGTCCAATCGTGATGTAAAATTTCTAAGCTACTTTTGGAAGGCTTTTTGGAAAAAATTCAACACGACACTCAAATTTAGCACTACAAGTCATCCATAAACGAATGGCCAAACCGAAGCACTAATAGAACTTTAACTAACCTTATAAGATGCATTGGTGGGGACAAACCGAAGCAATGGAACCTTGTCTTAGCACAAGCTGAATTCGCCTATAACCAAATGAAGAATAAATCAATAGGGAAGTAACCATTTGAAATTGTTTACACTAAACTACCTAGATTAACTGTTGATCTTACTAATATTCCTTCTAATGTTGATCTTAGTGAGGAAGCCGAGAACATGGCTGAAAAGATAACAAAATTACACAAAAATGTAGCTGATCAACTAGAAAAAAAATGAACGAACATCGAGTTATGATGTAGATGATCAATAGTAGGAAGCAAGCCTACAAACATCGAAGATTCATGGAATTCAAAGAAGGGGATCTAGTTATGATATATCTTCGAAAGGCACGACCTCTGGCTGAAAAATACAATAAATTATAGCCAAAGAAGATAGGACCTTATCGAATAACAAAGAATATAAAAAGGACAACGTGTACAAGATTGATTTACCGGATCACATGCACATCAATCTTATCTTCAATGTCGCCGATAATTTGAATACATTCCACCAAATCAACTGCAAATCTCTACACAGAACTAGAGGACGAGATTTCCTTAAAGGGAGGGAATTTGATGTAAATAATTTTAACAGTTTAGTTATTTTAATTGTTTACAGCTGGTAACTGTTTACCATTTTTAACAGTTTAGTTATTTTAACTGTTTACAACTGGTAACTATTTACAACTGGAGGAGTTTAGTTGTTTTAACTGATTAAGTAGTATAAAAACTGTGAGTTTAGGTTGTTATAATTAATTCAGAAAATTAATAAAATTCAAAGATTTCATATTTGATTTCAAGAATCCTCCAAGATTCATCAGTCATATTAAATCAATATATTTAAATTCGTATGATTGGATGAATTATTTGGAAAAATGAAAGAAAAAATGTATTACTAATTATTTGATTTATTTGGAAAAAATAAGAAAAATTGTAGATTTTAAAAATATACCTAGTTATATATATATTAATTATTCAAAAAAGAAACAGAAATAAATAATAATTATTATTTAGAATAAATATATTTTAGGGTTTTATTGTTATGCGTGAAAGTTAAAAAAAAAAAATCAAAACTTCTTCTTCCTCATTCATCAGTCGCCGCAACTACCATTAAAGTTTAATCTCCACCGTTGGTCAGTCTCCTCCTCCGACGAGTCTGCCACAATCGGTCACCTCGAATGTTGCCATAAGAAGTCGTTGTCGGACAATCCTTTTGTCGTCGTACGAAGCTACTGTCGAGTCGTCGTCCATGCGTCTCCCTCCAATGCTAGCTCTGTCGCACGATGCTTGATCTCAGTCTGTCATGCGTTGTTTCGTCAGCTCCTGTCTGTCGTCTCCAATCCGTGTTGCCGCTAGCCTAGTTGTATCAATTTGTGTTGTAGCCCATGGGTTGACTTTGGGAGTATTTGGATCTTTAGAAATTTTTGGGGTTGAGTAGGTTGTTGGAAGGTGTGAGTTGAGATGTTGTGTTTGAACAAGAGTGTTTGGAAAGTTTTAATGATAGTGTATTTTGAATTTTAGGATGATTGTAATTGGAAGGTGAAAGATTTATTAGGAGTAAAGACATTTTTGAAAATTTCATACATGTATTTTATTTCTTTTTTTCAATTTTGCCATATTTATAATTATAATTTTTTTTTGTATTTGTCCAAAGTAAACCTTAATATTTGTAATTTATTTGGTCGACCCTAGATTTAATTTGCTCCATTTGAACAATGTAAAAGGGTGCCTAAAATCTTTTACATAAAAAAAAAAACAAATATTGGACTTCTTTACGTAATCTCAGCCCATAAGCAATCCAATATATTTATGCCAATTTTTTTCACACGTTGACCTCACCTTCTGACTCATCAAGGCCCTTGGATTTCCATCACTTCACAATAAACGAAAATCCTATTTTCTCCAAGTCTTTGTCTTCATCCACCGCCAACATCCTCTTTCTTACCATTTTGTTTTCCCCCTCATGTATACTTTTAACCTTGGTTGTGTCTTTCCTGCTGTCCACAGTTTGCCAACATCCCTCCGATCATCTGGATGTTCCCTTCCACCGCAGAATATTTCAAACGCTATTATCATAACTTACAACAAACTAACATTACCAACCATAGGGCCTACCTCGAAGAACCTGTTCAAGGTTCACCTATAACTATCCCTCGGTGCAAGTGGTAGCCACATAACCATTTTATCCTTATTTTTTTTCCTTCGTTGGTTTCCTTGGTATTGTTTAGAATTTTCTTCTAACTCATCGAATAATTTTCATTGTTACCCATTTAATTTTCTTCTCCCACCTTCTTGTCCATCACCTTCTCCAGTCCCTTTGGCAAGGGTCGATGGTAAGTACTTTGATGATGACACTGATTGACAATGTGTTGGAACCAAGTTCGGTGGGACTAAGCTGGTGAACACAATGCTCAACTGCAAAATAAAAGCTAGTTAGATAAAATGGTTGAGTCGCGGATCACGCTCCGTTTAAGATGTTCCGTGGCTCTACTCGGAGTACAAAAAATTTAGAATTGTCACGTCGTCCCCAGGATAAAACAACCAGAAACTTAATCGAAGTTACACCGAAAATCGATCGAAAAACATACACTACTGAAAAACTTTCTCAAAAAACTAAAAACATAGAAATAATTTTTGGGAAAAAATTGTGAGAGAATAAAAGAGAGGATGTTCGATTTTGATGATGGAAATGAGAATAGAATGAGGGTTTATATAGGATTTGAGAAACGTAATAATCCACGTTAACGATAACGATAATGAACGTTAACGGTAACAATCGTAGCTCCTTAACGATCGTAACAGACGAGTCAACGAAAGAACGTTACGATCAAATCTCAATAGTCAACGTTAAAAAAAATAAATTTAAATAATAAAAAATTAAATAAATAGTTAATAAAAAATATTATTATTTTATTCCTCACCTCACTCAAACGGATAGCAACGGTGCATGCGTGTGGAGATATCAACAAACCTTTATTTGTTTATCTCTTCACCCACTGTAAAACATGGGTACCCCTTGGGGTTCAAACCCATAACCAAAGGTATTGGTATTTAAAAGGACTTTCACTTAGCTTGCTAAGCAACGTGAGAATGTCTCATTGAGTAAAATAATAATATTTAATTTTGCAAACAATTTTTCATCAACACATTGTTGTGAGCATAACACAATTTAGTACCTTTAAAGAAAGTTTTCCCCTACGAGTATGGTGTTGCCAAAGTGGGTCGAATCCTGGATTTAAAATTGAATAACACCCGTCTAAGAGGCGGGAATGTATAGAGTGGGAGGTAAAGCGTGGTGCGGGAACTTAGAGTCAGAGCTAAATAGACATATTCATGAGTTTTCATATCAAAATTGAGGCGAGAAGCGGGAGCTGGGGCATAGAGCGTGATGTGGGATTGAGAAGCAGAAGCTAGAAAAGGCCCCTTTCATGCGTTTTGAGGTCAAATAGGTACTTTCACATGCAGATGACATCAACAGAATGCCACTTTTCCTTCAATTTTAAAAAGGTAACTATTTTTCGTTAAGAACTTAGAAAAGGGTCATTCATCCGTTATACCCTTTATTTATCTTTTGTTAAATAATTGTATTTTACCTCAATCTTTGCATCTTAGTTCCTCTTCCCCTTTTGCTTTTTTGCACCTGATTGTGTCGATGACTCCCTTTCTCTTCCTTCCCTCTTACCTGATTGGTTGACTTTGCTCTTCCTCTTAGATGATGCCCTTGGGTAAGATCTTCGTTTTCCAGCCACTTTTCAAACTCGATTTGATAGTTTTTTAATTCGCTTTGCTTTCTCTACTTTGATGTCTGCTACTCCTATCTTATTTTTCTCTCTCTTTCTACACATCTTTGCTCATAATCCTTAATCATTTGTAGCATTGATTCTAGCGTCTCTAAAATCCTCTCTACTGTTCCAACTCTTGCAACTGAATCCATTGCGATATTCCCAAAAACGAAGGAACTTTGATACCAATTTGTTAAGATTCCAACCTAACAAGAGATACTCAAGAACACAATGAACTCAAGAACAATTAAATACAAAAATATAAAAATATATTGAAATACAAGTTATGATATAACAAGAACAAGTAACCCCAAGCCTTCGGAGGGGTAGACACTCCCCAAATTCCCACTCAAGGAACTTACTACAAAACTCTTCATACTCTTCCCTAACCACTCACCTTCTATTTATAACAAAAAGCCCAAACCAACATATTAGGATGAAAATAATTTTGGTTAGCTTTAGTTAATTGGTTAATTTTCTGTTACCAACAATTATATTCCCACATGTAAATCTTGTGACTCCATTGGTTATTTATAGCTCAAATACTCCATTAATAAAAGTAAGCAGAGTTTAAGTTACTCCTGAGAGCATTAATATGGTATAAGATTAATTTTCCCTCTTATGAGTCTTTCCATTCCCACACCCAGTCCACTCCCATGGCAGACCCTACAAACCCATCGACGAACAATTCCAACTCCTCGTCTTCTTCAACTAATTGCTTCGTCGTCGAACAGTACTCCAATCCGTACTTCCTACACCATTCTGACAGTACAAGCATCGTTCTCGTATCAAACCTCCTTACCGAGACGAACTATACCTCATGGAGTCAAGCTATGAAGATTGGACTGATCATGAACAACAAGCTTGGTTTCATTGATGGTACCATTATTCGTCCCTCTAGTGAGCTTCTCCAATCTTTGATAGTTTGCAATAATGTAGTCACGACTTGGATCTTAAACTCTCTATCAAAAGAAATATCCACCAACGTGAATTTCTCTGATTCAGCACGCGACATATGGGTTGATCTTCAAGAAAGATACCAACGCAAGAACAGACCTCGAGTCTACCAAATTCACAGAGAATCCTCAACCTTAATCCAGTGGCAAGATTCTGTCACCACTTACTATGCAAAATTGAAACTCTCTGGAACGAATTAACTTCCTACCGGCCATCATGCTCGTGTGGACTTTGCACTTGCGGGGCCATTAAAGATCTCAATGCCTACTTCCAAATCGAGTATGTCATGACCTTCCTTAGGGATTAAATGAAACATTCAACCCTATTCGCACCGAGCTTCTATTAATGGAGCCAGAACCCTTAATTTCAAAAGCATTCTCTTTAGTTGTTCAAGAAATTGAAGAAAGAGCCATTTCCTTATCCCAAAACAAATAAAATGATAGTCAAGTACAAACAACAAGACTCCTTGTGAAAACATCACAAAATAATGCAACAAAGCCATCTGGAAACCAAAAGAAAAAGGACAGACCAATGTTCGCCACTGTAATATCCCTGGTCACACTACAGATCATTGTTACAAGATTCACGACTACCCACCAGGTCACCACTTCTACCAGAAGAATTAGCAGAAAAATGAGTCTTCCACTTCAAACACAAGCAACTCATCTGAAAATCCCCTCGAAAATTCTCTCGAAAATCTTTCGAATGAACAATGTCAAGGACTTCTAATGATGCTACAATCTCATCTCAACAAAGAGTGACGCAAACATTTCAAATCAATCACATATAGCAAGCATGTATTCTCAAACTAAATACATACCTCCAGAATGTGATCAATGAATTTTAGACTCTGGAGCATCAACCCACATCTACCACAAGAAATATATGTTTGAAGGGATAATAATTCGTCGCAGCGGAAGACTTATAGAACCATTCTCAATTTTAATTTGGAAAAATTTAAAATACTATTGCATTTGCAAAACAGAAAAACAAATTACTGTAAATTTAAAGGTCAAACATATTTTTCTAATAAATTACAGAGAAAATAAACTTACCCTCGCTGTAGTCTCTGTATCTACAAAACACCAAAATTGCAGCCACCATCGCTTGGATCTTTTCCTATTGTCTAAGTAATGGAGGCTTAAGGATTGTGGAAACCTTTTTGGATTTAAGAATTTTTTTCTTTTGGAAGAATCTAATTCTTCATTAAAAAAAATATGAGAGAAAATATCTCTCTTTTTTTTTTTTTTTTTTTTTTGCAAGGAAAAACTTCTGCAATTGAGACGTCAAGGTTATTTGTAGAACCATTATGCTTTTTCCCTTCTTCAAGATGAAGAACGGGAAGTTAGAGAAAGTTTTGAGAAAACGTGGGAGCATTCCATGTTTTCTAAAAATTGTTGGACCGATATGGCAACCCTAGAGGGGGGTGAATAGGGTTTAATTAAACTTTTTAATAAATATGCCCAAGTTAA